>CM068367.1:51035151-51215151 GCA_034769895.1 Magicicada septendecula
ACAAAGTTTTATCTGAAAATTATTTCTTATAATTTTTTGGGAGGTAGGCCTAAAATTATACTTCCCTGTCTTCTATGTAAATAATAGCCATTTTACCTAATATAATTATTATTCTATAAAATCTGAAATTGTTATAATTGTCAATTCTCACTTATTTTATGGCAATTTAGTATACTAATGATGGTTTTTTAATATAATTCAGTTGTATATGATTCCCCTTCTGATAAAGTTAGTGAACCTATTTCAGTTTCAAATGGTATTTCATTAGACAATCAAATAATTTTACTCATATAATGACCATATCTTTAGAAAGCCTTATTTACATAGTATTTAATATGTTGGGTGTATCTTGCCTAAATATTGTCAGTTTGACTGGTTTATAAGATTAGGTTTATTAATTATTCTGCATTTTAACTTTATTATATTGCCTAGATTTGAATTGTGGCTATTTGCAGAATGTTTTACTAATGTAATTATTTTATTTCCTTCTCTGACTTCTGACTCTGATATATTTGATTACAAATTAGTTCTCTGATCTGGCATAACAGTAATTATAGATTATACAATTAAAATATAACACCCAGATATATAAAACTGGTGTTCTTAATAACATTGTTTTGGTATATCACCAAATAACATAATAAAAAGTATTTCTACAACATTGGAATGATATCTAATTTTAGATAATGCATTCCTAAATTAACATGAACAATAAAATAACAATTATAATACTAATATTTCTTATGACTAACCCTTATTTATCTAAATGTTATATGTAATAGGAACCTAACATCCTGGTTCCATATATAATTGTTAACACCTTCTATAAACTTCTTCATAAACAGTTTGTTCTGTAGTTCCCCATTTATAAAATTTATACCCCCTCTTAAAGTATACCCCTAGCTACCTAAGTTATATTCCATTCTATGGAATGTTCTTATCGCTTTAGTAGCTTTTATTTAGTAATATTACTACTTCATTATCAAAGTAGGCACTGTTCACAAAACTTAAAGTTTGTTACTATGTACTGCAATTCATGTACCCTTTTAAAGTTTATTATTTATAATTTGATCACTTGCACTTGTCTATGGTGAATTATCAATATATTTACTAGTCTTTTTCTAGCTTTTAATATGAAATATTCAACCATGGGGGAACTGTGAAGATTTGTTTATGCACATTACACAATAACTTTTTGAATGCACTAATATTTACTACAGCTAACACTTTTAGTTTTTTGTCAGTTTTACAGTGATATGGTTTTTTAATGTGTTATACTTTCTTTTTTGGGCATTTATTGGTTTTGGGGTTTTTTGGGGGTTCTTTCCCTATGGGGTTTTTGTTTTATATGGGTCGTCTTAATTATTCTTCTTTCTTCTTGAGTTTGGTTCTTCTTTATTCTTCCTTCTTCTGTAGATTAGTTTTGATTATTCTTCTTTCTTCTTTGAGTTTTAATTGTTCTTCCTTCTTCTTTAGCTTTGATTGTTCTTCTTTCTTCTGTCTTCAGTAGATTTGGTTTTAATTATTCTTCTTTCTTCTGTCTTCAGTAGCTTTGATTATTCTTCTTTCTTCATTCTTCAGTAATAGTAGTTTTAATTATTCTTCTTTCTTCTGTCTTCTGTATCTTTGATTGTTCTTCTTTCTTTATTCTTCAGTAGTAGTAGTTTTAATTAGTCTTCTTTCTTCTTTAGTTCTAATTATTCTTCTTTCTTCTGTCTTCAGTAGTAGTAGTTTTAATTATTCTTCCTTCTTCTGTCTTCTGTATCTTTGATTGTTCTTCTTTCTTCTTTAGCTTTGATTGTTCTTCTTTCTTCTGTCTTCAGTAGATTTGGTTTTAATTATTCTTCTTTCTTCTGTCTTCAGTAGCTTTGATTATTCTTCTTTCTTCATTCTTCAGTAATAGTAGTTTTAATTATTCTTCTTTCTTCTGTCTTCTGTATCTTTGATTGTTCTTCTTTCTTTATTCTTCAGTAGTAGTAGTTTTAATTAGTCTTCTTTCTTCTTTAGTTCCAATTATTCTTCTTTCTTCTGTCTTCAGTAGTGGTAGTTTTGACTATTCTTCCTTCTTCTGTCTTCTGTATCTTTGATGGTTCTTCTTTCTTCAGTAATAGTAGTTTTAATTAGTCTTCTTTCTTCTTTAGTTCTAATTATTCTTCTTTCTTCTGTCTTCAGTAGTAGTAATTTTAATTATTCTTCCTTCTTCTGTCTTCTGTATCTTTGATGGTTCTTCTTTCTTCAGTAATAGTAGTTTTAATTATTCTTCTTTCTTCTGTCTTCTGTATCTTTGATTGTTCTTCTTTCTTTATTCTTCAGTAGTAGTAGTTTTAATTATTCTTCTTTCTTCTGTCTTCTGTATCTTTGATTGTTCTTCTTTCTTCAGTAATAGTAGTTCTAACTAGTTCTTCTTTCTTCATTAGATTTAGTTTGTTCTTCTTTCTTCTTTGAGTTTTAATTGTTCTTCCTTCTTCTTTAGCTTTGATTGTTCTTCTTTCTTCCTTCTTCAGTAGTAGTAGTTTTAATTAGTTCTTCTTTCTTCAGTAATAGTAGTTTTAATTATTCTTCTTTCTTCTGTCTTCTGTATCTTTGATTGTTCTTCTTTCTTCAGTAATAGTAGTTTTAATTATTCTTCTTTCTTCTGTCTTCTGTATCTTTGATTGTTCTTCTTTCTTCAGTAATAGTAGTTTTAATTATTCTTCTTTCTTCTGTCTTCTGTATCTTTGTTTTTTCTGGTCTGGTTTCTTTGACGGGGTATATTAATTGCCTGCTTCTATCTTTCCTGGGTAATTTTGTTATTATTATTTTTAGTCTTCTGGGTTTTTAAATTTGTATTATATTATATTATTTGCAGAAATTTTCTTTATTCAACCTTTCTTGTGAATATATTATTAAACAGTGCATTTTAATTAATTCTCATCTGGATATTCCATATATTAGAGCTTTATTAATGATCATTGAGTAATGTATTTGTGTGGATTATCTGTCATGCTACAGATTGCTCTCTTCCAGAAGTGATTAGTTCAGATCATACTTAGTTTGTCTGAAATAATTGCTTATGACATTATATTATAAATTATATTTCTTTACTTCCTTCACATTTCTAAAAAATTTTTTCTCCCATATTTTTGAGCTTATCTATATTTCATTATTAACTGGATTCTTACTGATAGTAATAGTCATCTGAGGTTCGTTATTTTTTATTTTTCCATTTTCTTCTTAACTCGTTTCTTTATCCTTGGGATATTTATTCCCTAAAATTCTCTAACACGTTAGCTGGGGCAGTGTCCAGAGGGGCTCTGTAGGCATCTCACTCTGCTGGCCATACTACGTCATTTATTGATTACAGAGGTAAATCATCTCTGACCAATACATAATAATACTGCTGGACTTATCTCAGACAGTCATTAATAAAATTATATAAGAATAGTCCACCTTATGACTATATAAAAAAAAATTAAATATCTTTGGATATTTCACTTCGTATACGAACAGATCTATTTATATATCTATCTTAGTGAATCTCTATCTCAGTTATTTTTCTCAATGGTTAGCTCTGCTGGCATTTTATTTCTCCTTGTGATTGGAAGCTGGTATAATATAATCATCACTTATTATTCAGTGTAAAGTTTTTAATTCTCTGTCATTTTTTGACTGTTATCACAATCTCCTTCTGGTCATTGGTAGCATATATTTTGTATTATATTTTTGTTCCTTTCTTAATTCTTGTGAATCGTTCCACTAGTATTATGTTTTTTCAATTACTCTTTTAATTGTCTTTCTAATAACTGACATTTATTGTATGATCATCTTTTTCATATGGATTTATTTATATATAGTTTTTCCTTTCTTTTTCAAAATTTTATTTTGCTCTTGCTTTTTATCCAAATGCACTCTTTATTATTAATGTCATATGTTTAATATCTCTGTTTATTTGACATAAAATTCTCATTAATTTCACTTCACAATAAGTTTATTCATTTAAATGGTATCAGTGGTTTGTATTGCCATTTCTTTATTCTGGAAAGTTTTTCAGAATTGGTCCCATATATAATTGTTTGTAATGTTATCCAAATTCTTTTTCTCCTTGTTCATTTCTAAAAGTTGTTTTTAAAATAAGGTAGTAAATTGTTTTTACTTGGGTTTTTGAATTTTGATGATTTAATTCAAAATTCATTTTCTCTTTGATTCATAAATTGTTTCCTAAATGGTAGGCAGTAAGTAGTCATTACTTCATTTTTGAATTTAGTGGTTTAATTCAAAATTCATTTTCTTTTGTCCATAAATTGTTTTCTAAATAATAGGTAGTAAGTAGTCATTACTTCATTTTTGAATTTTTACTTACTTCTTCTATACCTTCCATTATTCATAATATTTTTTCATGGATGCCTGGTTATATACTCCCTTTATCCGGTCTGAATCGATCTCCTTTATCTCATAGGTATTGTTATTTTTCACATTGGATATTATATATGGTCCTGTGTATAATAGTAATAATTTTTTCGTTATTCCTTCCAGTGTGCTGGGAAGTTCACGATTTCTTAACAAAATTTTTTCTCCCTTCCCATATATTATTACTTTGCCACTGGCCTTTTGATATTTATTCTGCCGTTTTAACTGGTCTTCTGCCACCTTGTTGAAGAATTTAGCTTTATCAAATCTGTACACATGGCTACTGGGGAACTCGAGGATATCTGTGATCTCTCGTGGGGGTGGTTTCTCGTACATAGCAGAATATGGGGTTATCCCTATAGCTGGATGGTAAGCTAAGTTGAGGAATTCCTCCGTGGCTTCTAAATAGTCTTGCCACCTTTTTTGTTGATGGTGACAATAAGTCCTGAGGATCCTCCCCACTTCTCGCAACACCCGCTCTGCCGGATTACTGCTCGGATGGTAGACCGAGGTTTTGTATGTACGAATGCCCATTGACAATAACGTATCCCTCCAAATTACCCCTTTGAACTGAGTTCCATGATCAGTAATGATCGAAGATGGTTTCCCCAGGTGTGGGATATATTGTTCAGTTAGTATCCCCAGAATTTTCCTGGTAGTCGCTCGGTTAGTAGGGTATAGCTTAATGTATTTGGTGAAGTGGTCCATTATGATGGTTAGGTACCGATATCGGTGTCGACCTCCACTACGGGGAAATGGTCCGCAGATATCGAGGAACACCTTCTCCAATTTCGCTTTGGAAGTGATTGGGATCATCACACCTTCCTTCTTCTCATTATTAGTTTTTACCAGCTGGCAGATCTTACAACTCTTTATATACATTCGGACCTTTCTATTGATGTTTTTTATATAGCAGCTCTCCTCCAGAGCTTTTATTACCTTGAGGGCGCCCATATGCCCGTAACGTATATGGTAATTCACTATCAATTCCTTTTCGATCTGTGTCGGGACCACTACCTTCCAGATCTCTTCCTTCAAAGATGTTTTAATGAACAGTATTTGTTTATTCATCTGGTAATATATAGTAACGGTTTCATCTCCATCTTCTAGCCGAAGTCTGAGGTTTCTCAATTTTGGGTCCGCTTGTTGGTGGGTATTCATGTTGGTTAATATTGTTGTTAAATCGGCTCTGGTGCTAAGAAGATGATATATTTTCAGCACGCTTTCTTTCTCCCCTTCGAAAGTTTGTTCCTCCACATTGACCCGGGATAATACGTCCGCTACTATATTTTTCTTACCAGGGATGTACTCCCATTGTAGATGGTATTCTTGAAGGGCAAGTATCCACCTCGTTAGTCTGCCATGGTTCAGTTTGCAGCTTTTTAAGAATGAAATAGATTTATGGTCAGTGCGGACAGTCACAGGGTATCCCAAAATGTAAGTGCGGAACTTACCGCAAGCGAATACCACACTCAGTAATTCTTTTTCCGTTACCGTGTAATTCCTTTCGCAGTGGTTCAAGGATCTGCTTGCGAAGCTAATTACTTGAGGTTGACCCTTCTCGTCCTCCTGATACAGTGTTGTTCCCAGGCTGATGTTGCTGGCATCGCAGTTCATGAAGAACGGTAACTTAAAGTTTGGGTGGCGAAGTATTATCGTATCCAGAAATTTGTCCTTAATTTGTTGGAAAATCCCCTCTTGTTCCTTACACCACACCCATTTGTTTTTAGATGATAATTGAGGTTGGAACCTCGCGGTCAACTCAGAATATTGTTCCTGGAACTTTCTATAATAATTGCAGAGTCCCAGGAATGACTGCAATTGCTTCCTGTTTTTGGGTGCCGGGAATTTCTGGATGGCTTCTACCTTTTCTGCCGACGGTGAGATTCCTTGATCGTTTAAGTTAAATCCGAGGAATTGCACTTCTCGGGCGATAAATTTGGATTTTTCCAACTTCAGTGTGACGTTACTGGCAGATAACTTCTCAAGCACATGCTCCACACGGTAACAGTGTTCCTCCCACGTTTCAGATGTTATAAGGAGGTCGTCAACGTACACTGTTGTAAACTGAAGGGCTTCTTGTCCCAATATCTGGTCCATGCAGGTCACAAAGATGGCAACTGAGTTTACCAATCCGAAGGGCAATCTTTTGAATTGGTAATTGCGCCCTTCGAATATGAAAGCCAGATATTGGCGACTCCGTGGGTGCAACTCTACCTGCCAGTATCCGCACACCGTATCCCAAGTGCTGAAGTATTGGGTACCATGGAAGCGTTTCAAGATCTCCTCAATCTCACCGGGCGAGGTTCTATCGTTAACGATTTTCTTGTTAATTTCCCGTGCATCCAAACAAAGCCGGACTTCGCCGTTTTTCTTGGGAATTGCGACAATAGGGCTGGTGTATGGGGATTGGCTATGTTCTATTATATCATTATTAATCATACGATTGATTTCCGCTCTTACTGCCTCTTTTCGAGAATGTGCAATAGGGTAGGACTTCCTATTAAATTCTACTGTATCCCGGAATTGAAGGGTACATTGATAGTTTCTAACCTTGCCTGGCTCATCGGAAAATACTGAGCGGTACTTCTCATAAATTTGTATCAATTGATTCGCTTGAGTATTGGGTAATTTTTCTCTATTAATTCCGCTTCGGAAATCTCTTATCTCCTGTATTTTCTGATACCATAAATCTTCGTCGGTAGTTTCATATACTATATTATTGGAAATAGTGTTAGTATTTGTATGATTTATACTACGTATTTGCTGGTGGATATTGCTGGGAAGTGTTATTTCACTACCGACTAAATCGGCTGTCCAGGTTATATCTCCGGTAAAGAGTGATACCTTCTCCATTCGTAAATCAATAATAGCCGAGTTCCTTCTCAGTACATCACATCCCACTAATATGTTGAAAGGTAATCCTGCTGCAATTAAGAAGACCATGTTCATAGCTATACCCTTACTAACGACATTCAACGATACTTGTTTTCTAATTGTCTTGTTTTGGCGACCAGTGGCACCGATTAATGCAATGTTATTTATAGGTAAGGTTGGCAATAACTTACCACAATTTCCTTGGATTCTCTCCAATTCTGTTGTATTAATTATGGATACATTCGCACCGGTATCAATCATTAGTTGTGCGAATGTTCCTTCAACTTCTGCATTAATGTATATTATTTCATTATTTATTATAGGGAGGCGGGCGTTGTCCTCCTCCAGTAATTCATTTCTAATATTTTTCAAGTAATTACATCGAATGATTGTAATTTTATTGGGATTATTTACTATCGGCAATTCATTTACATACCCAGGCGATAGAAGCAGCAAAAGGTCCTTATTGTTTATTACTGCCTCCTCCCGTTTAAATTCTCCTCATCTTGGTTATTGGAAGGACCAATAGAGGCATCAGTAGGGAAACCTTGAGTTGGTTCCAGCCTTTCCGTTCTCGGTTCGTAGGTTTGTTCTCTATTTGTACGCCGCTCCGGGTCATCCAGGCTAGTACTTCGCCTCGGCAGATTATAACTAGAGTGGTCCCGTTCTCGGCTGCGGTTTAGATCTTCGTACTCGCGTACTCTGCTCCACCGTTGCTGGTTATACCGGCGGTGGTTGTTTCCTTCCGCCCGTATAAAATTTACCCGGGGTCGGGAGAACCTGTTGTTGTTGTTATTCTGATTAGGGTAACCCCTATTGTTATTGTCAAACCGCTCGGTGTTATTTGTAGGATTGGCGTTTCTTTGTCTATTCATATAATTATTCGGGTAATAATTACCTCGATTTCCGGAGAACCCGTTATTATTTCTGTTATTATTTGGGTTTATATTCCCATGGTTATTATTGTTGTTGTTACCATTCGTGGGGTGTTGATTATGGTAATTCGGGTTATATCTATTTCCTTGGTACCCACTGTTGACCGGTTGACTATTATTGTTTGATGACGGATTATTTCGAACTTCCGGCCGCTCGTTCCTTCTTCGGCTCTGCCTGTAGTATTCTTCATTCTCATAGTTCTCCAATAGCTCCGTCATCGCCTGTATGGTCTTTATCTGACTACCTCTTCGAGCTCTTATGACCTCCTCGTCGTAATGATAAGAGAGCTTGTTCACCAGGCATTCCTCTGGTATGGCTGGTTCCAGGTGCTTGGCCAGGCACACCTTCCCAAGAAAGTACGCAGTCATGGTACTGCCAAACTGAGTTCTATATCGGCCATTGCAGATGTTGTCCCTTATTAAATTCTGGGTGGTCTCTGACCAATACTTAGACTTAAACAAACTTTTGAACTGTGGATAATCGGTTATTTCGCTCCTGTTCGCCATCCACCAATTATCTGTCATATCACGGAACGATTCGTCTAATAGTTCACGATTATTGGACCATCGATTACTTTTATGTTTGGCCATATATTCTTCGATACGGGCCAAGAACTCCATTGGCTTCCTTTTATACTGGCGAAAGTTAAGCCATTCTCTGTTCTCGTTTATTGGGATATTAGTAAAGCTGGTTGGTCGGCTCCGAATTGCTTCCATGTCCTCCTGGTTCTGTCTCACTTGACCAGTGATGTTAGTCATTGCTTCCTCCATTCCGTCGCATCTTTCGGTAATTCGAGTTCGTACCTTGCTGAGTTCTTCCTGGCTTTCCCTTCGGTTTTCTTCCGCCTTCTTGCGAGTAGACTCTTCAAGATTTGTGACCTTTGTGTTCACCACTTCCTTGAACTCTTGTACCTCCACTTCCGTCATTCGACATCTTCCATCAACTTCTCTTATCTGTTGATTTATAGTTATGGTTTCGTCTTCCAGCCTTTTGGTCATAGATTTCTTGTTTTCCATGAGTTCCTTGTTCATTTCTTTTCTCAATAGCTCCATTCGTTCGTCTAATTTGTCGAGATTCTCCTGGTTCACTTCCCGTAATTCTTCCCGTAACAGTTGGTTATCTTCTCTTAACTCTTCCCTTAATTGTTGATGATCACTTTCGATTTTCTTATTGGTTTCTTCCATCTTTTCTTCCAAATTCTTCTTATTTTCTTCCATTTTCCTTTCCACCTTTTTACTGGTTTCCTCAATTCTCTTATTGGTCCTTTCGATTTTACGGCCCAATTCTTCTTTTGTTTCTTGGTTGTCCTTCTTCAATTCTTCCCTTAAAGATTGGTTATCATTCTTCAAATCTTCTAATCTTTTATTATTTTCTTCTGTAGTAGTATCCATTTTCTTACTTAATTCTTGCTTGGTAGCTTGGTTGTCCTTCTTCAATTCTTCCTTTAACGATTGGTTATCATTCTTCAACTCTTCTTTTGTTGCTTGGTTGTCCTTCCTTAAGTTTTCTTCCATCTTCTTGCTGTTTTCTTCCATTCTCATGAACATTTCCAATAATTTGTCCATTTTACTTTCTTCTGTAGTCTTAGTTTTATCTATCTCCTGGTCTTGGACATGGACATCCCCTGTTTGAGTGGGTACTTCGGGTTGTTTCTCTGGTGGTGCTGGTTGTTGATGTTCTACCCGTTCAAGTATCTTTTCCACGTCCTCCACTGGGGTCGCCTCCTTATCCTCCATCTCGAGTTCTTTCTCGGCCTCCGCCGCTCTCTTCTTTGATGTGGCACGACGCATTATTTTCCCTGATTCCCTGGCTGGGTAACCGCTGCCAAGCTGAATTAGGAATTGGGTAAGTAATTACCGCCTTTCAACCCCTAATTACAGCCCTTTAGTTGGACGCCATTTTGTAATATAACTGTGAAATTACAAATTATAATTAAATTTATAAAGTGTTGCTTGTTCTGGTATTCTGCGGTAATCGAGCCCCACAAGTTGGACTCGCCAAATTATGTAATATAACGGTGATTGAGTGGGTATAATAAAATAAATAAAAGGTTGATGTATGTAGATTGTGCTCTCCTGTAAGTCCCACTGGTTGTGCTAGCTGATTTTGTAATAAAACGATATTGCAAAATATAGCTTAATTTATAATATGTGTAGTACGTAGCTAATACCTTCTTGTCTTCTAAGCTCCCACTGTTGACCTTCGCTTTTGTAATACAACCCTACTATAATTGTAATTGTATAGTGTTCTGGTATAATATTATCCAGGATAATTTTTATGGTGTGTATGTTCAGTAGTGACGTTCCGCTCTGGGAATCGTCGATTTGGTAAAGTTCCTGGTCTTTGTTATTGGTAATTGGGATGTTATTACCATCAATTAAATAAAGTGTATTTTGCTGTGTAGCAAATTGAAATAAAATATAAATTTAAAATTTATATTTATAAAAAAAAAATAATTTCGGAACAAATATTTTCGAGGTATTTATGTGCTTAATAATAGGAATAAATTGAGGTTGTGGATCGTAATTATAATTATAATAGTAAGGTGTTTAATTTGGTAATAAATTTCTGTTCGGTAAATTTGTTAAAAAGATAATCCAATTAACTTCAAGTTAGGCGAAAACGGCTCTCTTCTTCTTACTCTTGAAATGTTGTAGTTTCGCATATACTGCCTTTAAAGATTATCTATTTTTCTTGGTTAATTAATGATTATGTCCTTTTATAAGAGAAATCAACTCCAATTTACCAAAAAACAGACAAATACGTTTATTAAATACAATAATAAGGTTGGTCGATTAATTAATCGAAGTTACAAGCCATATCGAGTTCTTGCTCAGGTCGGTCGATATTAGAAGTTTTACAATTGTATTATTTAAACAGGTTCTTTGAACGGTTATTTATATAAAAAGCCAGAGAAGGTCAGGGACATGAAAGTATAACACTTACAATTCAAAAAAAAAAGTCTTAAATTTAAACAATATACTGGTAATTATTAATAATAAAAGTTTATATATAATTTTGTTCAAACCAGAAAGCACCTTGTCGTCTCTAATTGAGGTGACGGAATGGGATCAGAATGGCTGCCTGACGCATGCGCGTTGAAAGCTTCTAATGTAAACAACGTACTTGTTGAGATAATATGTCCCTTCTTTGGTTAAATGTTCTTCACTACGGTATATGATCTTCTGGGGTATAGTTTATTGTCACTGTTGTTAGATGGAAACGTACACTTGGTGTAAAAATGTTGTTAAATAAGTATATCAACTGGTGTTTATGTGTCAGTTAACCTCGAATTTTCACTTGGTGTTTGATGCGATTTCAGTGTTATTTCAATGTAATTGGTTATATGTGATTTCGTTTATAGGTGTTATGTAGTTCGTGGGTCAACTTCACCACTTCACTTTCATTAAAATAGTTAAAAATTTAATTTACATAAAATGATTCAGAACTCCGTTGTAGCATAACGTCCATTAAAGGTTGGTTCAAACAAATATTCACGAGAAGTGCTCTCTTCGAGGTATAATAATGAACTGTCTGTATTTTCATCATCTCATGAAAATCAGCCTATATAATATAGTTCAGACATTGTTAAAAATTGCCATAACTTCCGACACGTTTTAAAATAGTACACTATGTTCATAAAATAAATTCGTTATTAGTTAACTGTTTGCAATATAAAATACATATTCGTTTTCACTATTCTATTCTACTTATTTTGATAGTAATTAAGTTAGTATTACAAAGTTTTATCTGAAAATTATTTCTTATAATTTTTTGGGAGGTAGGCCTAAAATTATACTTCCCTGTCTTCTATGTAAATAATAGCCATTTTACCTAATATAATTATTATTCTATAAAATCTGAAATTGTTATAATTGTCAATTCTCACTTATTTTATGGCAATTTAGTATACTAATGATGGTTTTTTAATATAATTCAGTTGTATATGATTCCCCTTCTGATAAAGTTAGTGAACCTATTTCAGTTTCAAATGGTATTTCATTAGACAATCAAATAATTTTACTCATATAATGACCATATCTTTAGAAAGCCTTATTTACATAGTATTTAATATGTTGGGTGTATCTTGCCTAAATATTGTCAGTTTGACTGGTTTATAAGATTAGGTTTATTAATTATTCTGCATTTTAACTTTATTATATTGCCTAGATTTGAATTGTGGCTATTTGCAGAATGTTTTACTAATGTAATTATTTTATTTCCTTCTCTGACTTCTGACTCTGATATATTTGATTACAAATTAGTTCTCTGATCTGGCATAACAGTAATTATAGATTATACAATTAAAATATAACACCCAGATATATAAAACTGGTGTTCTTAATAACATTGTTTTGGTATATCACCAAATAACATAATAAAAAGTATTTCTACAACATTGGAATGATATCTAATTTTAGATAATGCATTCCTAAATTAACATGAACAATAAAATAACAATTATAATACTAATATTTCTTATGACTAACCCTTATTTATCTAAATGTTATATGTAATAGGAACCTAACATCCTGGTTCCATATATAATTGTTAACACCTTCTATAAACTTCTTCATAAACAGTTTGTTCTGTAGTTCCCCATTTATAAAATTTATACCCCCTCTTAAAGTATACCCCTAGCTACCTAAGTTATATTCCATTCTATGGAATGTTCTTATCGCTTTAGTAGCTTTTATTTAGTAATATTACTACTTCATTATCAAAGTAGGCACTGTTCACAAAACTTAAAGTTTGTTACTATGTACTGCAATTCATGTACCCTTTTAAAGTTTATTATTTATAATTTGATCACTTGCACTTGTCTATGGTGAATTATCAATATATTTACTAGTCTTTTTCTAGCTTTTAATATGAAATATTCAACCATGGGGGAACTGTGAAGATTTGTTTATGCACATTACACAATAACTTTTTGAATGCACTAATATTTACTACAGCTAACACTTTTAGTTTTTTGTCAGTTTTACAGTGATATGGTTTTTTAATGTGTTATACTTTCTTTTTTGGGCATTTATTGGTTTTGGGGTTTTTTGGGGGTTCTTTCCCTATGGGGTTTTTGTTTTATATGGGTCGTCTTAATTATTCTTCTTTCTTCTTGAGTTTGGTTCTTCTTTATTCTTCCTTCTTCTGTAGATTAGTTTTGATTATTCTTCTTTCTTCTTTGAGTTTTAATTGTTCTTCCTTCTTCTTTAGCTTTGATTGTTCTTCTTTCTTCTGTCTTCAGTAGATTTGGTTTTAATTATTCTTCTTTCTTCTGTCTTCAGTAGCTTTGATTATTCTTCTTTCTTCATTCTTCAGTAATAGTAGTTTTAATTATTCTTCTTTCTTCTGTCTTCTGTATCTTTGATTGTTCTTCTTTCTTTATTCTTCAGTAGTAGTAGTTTTAATTAGTCTTCTTTCTTCTTTAGTTCTAATTATTCTTCTTTCTTCTGTCTTCAGTAGTAGTAGTTTTAATTATTCTTCCTTCTTCTGTCTTCTGTATCTTTGATTGTTCTTCTTTCTTCTTTAGCTTTGATTGTTCTTCTTTCTTCTGTCTTCAGTAGATTTGGTTTTAATTATTCTTCTTTCTTCTGTCTTCAGTAGCTTTGATTATTCTTCTTTCTTCATTCTTCAGTAATAGTAGTTTTAATTATTCTTCTTTCTTCTGTCTTCTGTATCTTTGATTGTTCTTCTTTCTTTATTCTTCAGTAGTAGTAGTTTTAATTAGTCTTCTTTCTTCTTTAGTTCCAATTATTCTTCTTTCTTCTGTCTTCAGTAGTGGTAGTTTTGACTATTCTTCCTTCTTCTGTCTTCTGTATCTTTGATGGTTCTTCTTTCTTCAGTAATAGTAGTTTTAATTAGTCTTCTTTCTTCTTTAGTTCTAATTATTCTTCTTTCTTCTGTCTTCAGTAGTAGTAATTTTAATTATTCTTCCTTCTTCTGTCTTCTGTATCTTTGATGGTTCTTCTTTCTTCAGTAATAGTAGTTTTAATTATTCTTCTTTCTTCTGTCTTCTGTATCTTTGATTGTTCTTCTTTCTTTATTCTTCAGTAGTAGTAGTTTTAATTATTCTTCTTTCTTCTGTCTTCTGTATCTTTGATTGTTCTTCTTTCTTCAGTAATAGTAGTTCTAACTAGTTCTTCTTTCTTCATTAGATTTAGTTTGTTCTTCTTTCTTCTTTGAGTTTTAATTGTTCTTCCTTCTTCTTTAGCTTTGATTGTTCTTCTTTCTTCCTTCTTCAGTAGTAGTAGTTTTAATTAGTTCTTCTTTCTTCAGTAATAGTAGTTTTAATTATTCTTCTTTCTTCTGTCTTCTGTATCTTTGATTGTTCTTCTTTCTTCAGTAATAGTAGTTTTAATTATTCTTCTTTCTTCTGTCTTCTGTATCTTTGATTGTTCTTCTTTCTTCAGTAATAGTAGTTTTAATTATTCTTCTTTCTTCTGTCTTCTGTATCTTTGTTTTTTCTGGTCTGGTTTCTTTGACGGGGTATATTAATTGCCTGCTTCTATCTTTCCTGGGTAATTTTGTTATTATTATTTTTAGTCTTCTGGGTTTTTAAATTTGTATTATATTATATTATTTGCAGAAATTTTCTTTATTCAACCTTTCTTGTGAATATATTATTAAACAGTGCATTTTAATTAATTCTCATCTGGATATTCCATATATTAGAGCTTTATTAATGATCATTGAGTAATGTATTTGTGTGGATTATCTGTCATGCTACAATATATAAAATCCATGATATTTACACAGCGCGTGCGCGCGCTCGCCCACGCATACTCACACAACAAACACAAAAGATGAAAAATTACACCTTTCCCAAACGTTGAAGTTATAAATCAGGAATTTATTACTTTCGCCTCAGTTAGGGTTACGTTCGGCGTGCAATCATGTGACGAAATTTAAAAAAATTTTTACTACTGAAGAAGGCCTGCGATGGGTGGGCGAAACGTCTAGTGAATTAAAAATGAATGTTAAGGGACAGTTAGGTTACTTTATATCGTGTTTCTATTAAAATTGTGTCGGCTGTACAGAACATACTGATAGACATTATTATAATAAATTCTAAAAGTTTTAAAATAAATAATATTTATTACGACAGTCTTAATTTTTAGTAGCCACACAGTGAATAATACGTAGGTTATATATAGTCGTATGCACGTAATAACTATATATTGTTACGACGGTCTCACGGATCGTCGTATTGTACAGCGGAAACAAAATACACACACCAATGAAATCACTAATTAGCAAGTCTAATTGGTCACAAATAATTTGAAATAAACAAGGTACTCTCGAACAGTAATTGAAGTTAAATTTGTCTACACGCAATAATAATGTGTATCAGAGGTCCGCACTAATTGCAACACAGTAATCACTTTCCATTAATCCGCAACAATCACTTGATCCGCACTTTACAATATGGCCAGGTGTAATTAACTAACTAAACCGGCCTGCTGTTGCTTATATACATCCCGCAAAGGTTCCAGAATAATTTTCCAGAGACGCTGCTCCTGCTTGCTCAGCTAGCCGAGAATAGTGTAGAATGACTCTCTCGATTTTTCGATTTTTCGAGAGCGTTAGGTAGGTAATTGTCGTAGTAATATTATTACGTAAATTGTATGCAATAACAGATAACATTATTATGCTACCCGTAAAGTAATTATGTCGGATCGTAAGTTGCCTGAGAATAAGCAAAAGTACAAATAGTTCTCACTATTTGCGTGCGTGCGTGTACTACGCGTCTGTATGTACAACTGTGTGTGAGAGAGAGAGAGAGAGAGAGAGAGAGAGAGAGAGAGAGAGAGAGAGAGAGAGAGAGAGAGAGAGAGAGAGAGAGTGTGTGTGTGTGTGTGTATAGAGGAGAGGCATTTTTGGCATCCAAATATACTTTAATTTTACGCGTTCGTCTGTTTGCTACATGTCAACTAGCAGTAGTGTTTTGTGGCCAACCGGAACAAAAAAGAAGCAAACTATTATGTGGCAGCGGCTTTGTTTTAAAACTGTGGCAGCTTAAAAACGTCAGCCAATTTACTGTAAATTTAGTAGGCAAAAATTTTTGTAAATAAATAATGTCCATTTTGTTTTTATTTCTATGTCCAAAGGAAAGTCATATATATGTACTTTGTTCTGTGACACAATAAAAGCAGCAACAAAAAATTATATTGTTTACTAGTTTTGCATAAGGGGATTGAAACTGTGTAGAAAGTGGACATGTAGTGTTTGCAAAAAGTGACAGTATTTACAGACTACTAGCCGTTGCTATTTAAATGGCCGCGTCTTTCTTTTACAAGAAACGTGTGTTACGATTGCGGTATGTAATCCACGTTCCAGGTAAAAAAATCTTTCCATGAAAAATAATGAAATCGTTAAAAATTTAGTAAAGTACCTTAGGTTTATTAATTAGCTTGTAGTTTAAGGTTGATTTAGCTTCAGAGTATGTCCTAGACAAATTTCTTTTGTGGAAAACGCAGTCACAAATATTATATTGCTTACGTAAGAGAATTGAAATTGAGTAGAAAATTGACATATACTGTTTGATAAAAGCGATAGTATTTATTTACAGACTACTATCCGTTGCTTTTTAAATTTCTGTGTAATTTATGTTACAAGAACCGTGTGTTATGGGTTATGTTACGCAATTCGACATAGAAAAATACCAATATAACAAAAAAAATTAAACTGTTGACGATTTATTAAACTTACACCTTATTAATTAGTTTTACGTTCAAGCTATTAAGTTAGCAGAATATTTTTAAGCCAAAAATAAAACTGTATATGTAAGTTCAGTTAGATTGCTTTACTTATCCATGATTTCTAATGTATTAATTTTAAAAAGCGTTATCTTGTATATTAACAATTAGTTGATTTACATTTTGATAACCGTTTTTAATGTTATAACGTTTGTTTATAAAATCTGCAGTGTTAACGCTTATTTTTAGTGCATTGCGCACAGACATTTGGTAGAGAGCAGAACCATTTGACATCTACGTTTAACACGGCCGCGTTTCAAGATTAATGGAATTCTTGATGCTGTCTTGTTTGGGCACGAAAAATCACATCTGGTGCAAAGAAAGGGAAAGAATTTCATGTAATTTGAACACATGATATTCCTATGCCGGTCTCAACTGATCGTCGTGGGTACAATAGAAACAGAATAACTAACACCAATGAAGTTGCCAATTACAAACTTTAATTAAACGCAAACAGCAGTTATAAATCAACAAAACACTTTTATACAATAATTCACGTTAAATGTTGTGACGTCTCCCTTGTTAAGGTATCACAAATGTCGGGAACCAGTTCAATTTGTTACCTGTTAATTGAACTAGCTGCCGTTGTTAGTAAACCTTAATCAATAACAAATTATAACACTTTATTATTCAGGAATTATGCAAGGATTGTATAAATTTATTCACTCGTTGGGTGTTAGCAAAAACATCTCTTTATTAACATATTTATCTCTGATGCTTTACTTTACTTTTAAACTCAGATTCTAAAAAATTCTGCATTAAGTATTTTGAAAATTTACTTCTTATTCTTTTTTATATCAAAAGCATTCAGCTAGATATTGTTTTCAGTTCCACGGATCCGGGAGTCAACTTAGTTATGTTTTTATTTCAACTTCAACCAAATTATTAGAAGAATAATTTTGGTTGTAAATTTTAATATTAATTTAAATCTAAACATCGTAATGTCATTACTACTTCATTACAGTGATTACAAAAATATATATATAAAACTTTAAATTATCAAAAGTTCTTTACTGTTCTTTTGTTACTGGTCTTGTTGTTTTACAATGAATTTGTGTTACAAATATTATGTTTTGATATCACCTGAATGTAACATGTGTATGCTGTGGGGTCCATGATGGTCATCTTCAGTCCTCTTCTAAGGTGTGATCCACGGTTCTTCTTGATGTTCCATGAGGTTGATTGTTTCTGGTAGTCTCTTCCTAGACGATTAGATTTTGGTACTAGAAGTTCATCCGGTTGCTGTTTGTATTTTCTTCTTTTGGAGTCGATTGATTACATTTTACTTTTAGTTTCCGTTCTTATTTTGTCAGCACTAAAATCTGGTAAGTAACAATTCTCACCACTTACAGTTTGCTAAGAGATGTGTCGGCTAAGTTTCCTTTTTTTTTATTATTCTTTACATATTTCTTCACGCACTACATTATAATTTTGTTTTTATTATTATTATTATACTACATAGGTCAACTCGAACTCATTATAAACTTGATTAAATATTGTTTAACGGTATACACCTATGTGTATGTTCACAACACAGCAGCTACATCCTTACATCTCGGTGTCTATCGGGCGAATGCAAGCAATGTTTAGCGGCAAGGGGTCAGTAGCTGGCGCGGTTTTACGCACTGAGAAAATAGTTCGTTCTTTTAAGTTATATTAATTATTTACTAATTAAGTCGTAATACATTATTTTACCTTTTGGTTACGAATTAGGAATTTCTTTATCTATTTAGTACGTATTTTATTTAATTAAAGTAATTATTATTATTAGCTAAATGACACCGTTCTTAACGTGTTGGTACGGCACAATTTGCACGTTGTTGCATGAATCTAGGCATAGGTAAGGGGTGGATAATACTCTTACTTATATTGAAAGCAATTGCGATTTAAATATTTTTTAAAATCGTCACAATGTTTCCATACGCAATACTAATGTCAACTATTAAAGTTACGAAATAAGTAACACAACGATCACTTCCCACTAAGCAGCCACAGTAACTTCGACCCGAACTTGAATATCACCAGGTCTAAACTGAACTTCTAAGCCGCCGCTGACACTTATATATATATACCCTAGAGCTTCCAACATAATCTTTCATTCTCCGGGCGGAGTACCGAGACAACTTGCGTAGTTATAGGTGCTCGAACAATCTGGAGACTAATTCAGTGCACGACCTTGAAACTGATGTGCCCGGTGCACTGCTCTGGAACAACTTCGAATTATGTCGGTTGCACGCGCTGGGTTAGTCGAGAAACGTGTAGTACGACAATCTCGAATTTTCAAGAGCGTGACGTAATTGTCTTTTATCTCAACGGACGTAGCATATGTACTTTAAATGCGATATCCTATTATTTACCGTGTTACATGACACTTATTCTAACAAGTGTATGCGCTTTCACGATATGCTCTTGGACCAAAATAGAATGTTATTTTAAAATAACGAACTTTGATTTTAGGGGTAATTATCACAGGCCAACGAAAAAAAAACTTTTTTAATGATTTTGCCTGATTCTTATATTTTTGGGTGTGCTGAGTCCGAAAATAATAATAAAAAAGTCGTATCACCTACCATTTTTTCACAACTGAATATTCAAAACGTAAGAAATGCATTTTTTAATCTAATATTTGTGCATTTGATATAGTACAACATACAGTAAATCCAATGAAATTAGGTTGGCAGTGGTGGCAAATGTGAGTGGGACAGTAGAGCAAGGGATCAACACTGGTCCAGAAAAAATTGGCCTGCAAGAAAAACCGTAAGACCTGGAGAGAAGAACATTTTGCGTAAAAGTTTAATAGATCCAAAAAAAATTCTTCTACCACCACTTCACATCAAATTAGGTTTGATGAAACACCTTGTTAAAGCCTTGCCTAAAGATGGTGAATGTTTTAAGTATTTATGTGAAAAGTTTCCTCATTTATCAGAAGCCACACTGAAAGAAGGGGTTTTCGTTGGGCCTGACATTCGTAAAATGATGTTCGATTCCAACTTTGAAAATAAAATGACTACAAAGGAGAAGGAGGCTTGGACCTCATTTAAGCAAGTTGTGACCAAGTTTTTGGGCAATGTAAAAGATCCAAACTATAAGCTTATCGTACCTAATATGATAGACAAATTCAAAAAGCTAGGATGTTTGATGAGCCTAAAAGTCCACTTCTTACACAGCCATCTTGACTTTTTCCCCGACAACTTGGGTGATGTGAGTGAAGAGCAGAGGGAGCGGTTTCACCAGGACATCAAAGTGATGGAGAAACGTTACCAGGGACGGTGGAATGTCAATATGATGGGTGATTACTGCTGGTCACTTCACCGAGAACGACAAAATGCATCACATCGGAGAAAAAGCTACATAAGAAGCTTCAAAGAGAAGAGAGAAAGGAAATTTAAAAAAAAACACTTCAAATATATGCATTTAAGTTGTATATGGTGTGTTAAGTTAAATAAAGTTAAATAAAATCTGTAATTAAACAAAAGTATTAGTTAAGTTTCTTTATTTTTTTTATATATTTGCTCCCTTTTTTAATATAATTGCGGCCATATTGTGAAAGAACTGTGGGCGATACAAAAAAACTGATGCCAGATACGGTCTCAGCATCCAAAAATAGATAATATTCAGCTGTATTTGTTTAAAAAGTTTTCACAACAAATTTTTTTGTTGGCCTGTGTTATTTTTACATAAAAAATATAACAACAAAACATGATAATACGTGGGTCTCAGCATTAAATAAATTGCATGTATTTGGTTAATAAGCTTTACATTCTAAAAGAGAGTCAGAGGTTGCGTGAGGCGTCACTGTGAGCGGGGGCGTTGTTCAGGCCGCATTCCGATGAACGCCAGATTATTTTGGTGTAGCGCGGTCATTCGTACGAAGAACAGGGAGTTAAGGTGCGAGTCTCCTGTGCACGATGAAGCGTGCAAGTAATGAACTCGTTGATTGGTCCTCCAGCCTGGCTCCGCTCCAGGGGCACAGATCTCTGACCCTCTCAAATTCACCCGCAATAACGTACAGCCACTTTGTCGCGGGCGGTAGGCGAGGCTGCCGTAAGACATCGGTAATACGGCGCGCTACCATACCCAGATTGAACACGCAAAATCCTCGAGTGCGGCAAGCAGGCACTCGTACTTCTCACGGTCTTCTGTAACTACGACAACAATGGTGTCAAGGCTTGAAAGATAGTAGAACGTTGAATTATTATAATAATATTCGTTTGAAAAAATATATTAATTAGAATTATTGATTATGCTGTCTTGTTACGTATTATGCAAATTTCATCAATTGACTTCCCTAATGCAAACAGTACACACTGCTGACGAGAAAGAGTCAGATCTTGTTTTATGTAGCCCATGTAAAATATTGTATTATATCAAATTGAATCAAACTTGCCAGTCACTTGCTAAACGTAATCCCTGCCAGGCGTTTCTCGGGAGAGCTGAGGGCGAATTTAAATTTTAATGACCTTGTACCCGCATTGCGAACAGAAACACAAATCCTATTTTAACAAACTAGGCGGGCACCGTCGTCAATAATGACTACTATGATCACATGATTACAATTTAATGGTCGACACGGAACGCTACTGTTAACTGTAACACTATCAATCTTCGAGTCTCTTGTAGCGTCCCTTACTCTCCAGCTACTGTCAACATGTCAACCACTGTTTTCCTTTAGTTTTCTTAGCCAATAATTTATCTTTGTATGAATATATATATATATTTTGTGCTGTTATTTTTTACAAATATTGTAATTAAAATATTTAATTACAGATATTATTATTTTTTTTATCTGCACATGAAAAGAAAACTCTATCTCAGGGTTAACAATTATTAAGTTGATTTATATTATTTAATACTGTGTATGTTTATTCTTTTCTTTAATCCGTACCAAAAACGTTAGTGTATAAAATTTTAATAAATAACAAGGTAAGAATATCTACTATATAAATGTAAATAGCTTGAATCTGAATTCTTCACAACTGCAACGGGTTCAATTCTAGTTGATGTTTATCATCTTAAAGGTAATGTTAGGCTTCGTGGTCTGTTCCTTCTCTGGGATTTATTATTAGATTAAATGTTGAATTATATTTTCTTCTATGATTACTAAATTGATACTTTTTCGGAATATCGAATTTTATTGTATTGACACTCAAACTATCTTCCAGGACAGGCTTCTTCTTTTAGTTCGGCGTTCTCTAAATGATATACTCAGACTTCTTGAAATATTGTTGTTTATTAAGTTGTATAAAAATTATGATTCTTTCAGTGTTACAGATTTATACTCTTGTATGTTTATTAAATTCAATATCAATGTTAACTCCCTTCCTTTAAAGGTTTCCTTTATTAAATACAAAATTAAACTCTTTTACAAGTATATGTTTATGTAATTAAAAATAAAAATAAACTTTTTGATGTGGCTCTTCTTAAATATAAAATTAAACTAACCAAATGTTCTTCCATTTGAATACAATTCGAATTTAACAATTTACAATTTTCCATTTAGATACATAACTACATTCGTCACATCTTTCCATCATATGACTCTTAACAACATATATAATTTTATTAATTATTATTAATTACATTTATTTGCTTTTTTACATTATCCATATAATTAGTATATTTTAGATTACTATTCTATTAATCTTTCATTTTATTTGAATATTTATTTCCAATTTAATATAATAATTGTCAACACATATTTCTTAATGCTGTTCTATATAATATTGGAGTCTACCTCTATGTTGGTCGTGACTAACACTCAGTTTTTTTGTTTACAATCCTAACATATGTTCACCATACTATTAAATTTATATCTTCTCTCTTTTAAAATTATTATTTCATTCTTATGTACTGTGTTGTATTTTACCAGCAGTACTATATATATATATATATATATATATATATATATATATATTGCGATGTACAAGGTCGCATAGAGTAATTAGTCAATAATTAGATATTGGAAAGCTTCGGTTTTTATTAAAGATTTTCCTTATTCTTGTAAATTGCACAATATTTTACTAATGTTTATGATAAAACAAAAAAATTGTTTGAAAGTTTCTGATACAAATAAAATAAATTAATCGTTTTGTTAAAATAAAATTAATTACTACTTCCGTTGCAAAATAAAATTAATTAACAGTTCAGTTGACCTATTCTTTACACTTAAAATAATTCTTTCCTACACTCTGATTACATAAATCTTAATTCCTACAAGTTTTTCTGTCTCTTTTAGTTTATAATGGTTTCAATTGAATTTATATAAATGATTTAACTTGCCTTGTTTGATAAAAGTGCGGTGTTGGTTCTCTTTTCCTGATAAGTGTCGAAGGATATATTTTTTAAGGTACACGTCAGGATACTGTTGTTCCTTCAGGATCTACTCCTGCTTTCCACCTCTCAGGGTCGTTTTCGGGTTGGGTACTTCTACGAACAGTGCTGAATTACTAATTATTAATGATTTATATTGTGTATAAAACAATACACTACTTCGGCTAATTTGACGTGTTCAGATAATTCATAAGCGGACATTCTTGATCTGTACCGTACTAGCACTTGAGATTAGTTCAGTCGCGAACTTTTTTACGTGTGCTCGTCACTCTTGATGGACCTATCGTCCTAAATCAGAGGAAACGATTACACGTTATTGAGATCAACGATAATGCTTCTTCTGAGTTCTAAGTTAGACTGACTTCTACATCCCATCACGGATCAAATCAACTAATATATTAGACAACTTCGTTGGTCAAAAAGTTTCCTCACCCTTACGGCTACAGTCTAGATAACATTCTTCAAGTAACATATTGTCTATTAACTGACTGGAGGTGTAAGCTCAACACACCAGTAATTGGCAGTATCGGTTCGCGGTGAAAGTGTATATAACTGTGCTAGTGAGAAATATCTGGACGCCCGAAAGCGACCCTCAAGCCGGACAGAGTAAATTAACCAACGTATGCAACCAGATAATATGTAGCCAAAATAAATCTGAAGGATCTGCAGTCAACATCACAGGGATTATACCAGCGGCGGTTCGTCAGGGGAGGCAAGGGAGGCTAAGCCTCCCCCCCCCCCAGTGAAATTTAGACAATTATTAAAAACAGACAAATAGTAATAGGCTCTATTTTTTATTGTAACAGAACCCGTAATCAATCTGTAATCACAATTTGGCTTTATATTATTCGATTAATTACAAACAACTTTTTAATCGCGCGTTATCAATAGCGGCGGAATAGCAGCAGAGGCAGGGATCTGATTAGCCGCCGTAATACTCGTATGGCTACGTGCCTGTCAGTTGGAGGGGGGACGCTAGTGCATCTGTAACCGTACTTGGGAGGCAACGGGTGAGTTAGCCTCTCGGCACGGTTTAATGTGGTTTGTGGTAGTTTTGCGCAGTCTTCACGTTCTCGTGCTCCTTGTGTGTGTATGTTTATTATTTATCTCTTCTTGGCGTGTGTTTGTAATCTCTACTACGAGGATAAAATGGATTTAGCAGAAGAAAATAAAAGTGATATTGCAGTATCGAACAAATGCATCATTACAACACTACTGAATAAACAATTTTCCCCGCTGAGTGACTTTGAGAGAAATGAAATGAAAACTGGTCCTCCTACACCAAAGTTTTATTTCTTAAAAGGCACAAAAACAAATCTAGAACTTTCCAGTCGTCATTGTACAACCAACATAAATGGTTATGCGGTAGTGGGGTAAATTCGAAGTTATTCTGCTGGCTTTGCTTACTGTTAGACACAAACAAGACTATATGGTCTGCTGAAGGCTTACAAGTAAATTCATCACAGCTTTAAAACGCTGTTAAAATCAGATAGCTCTACTCGTAGCCTCCCCTTCCTCAGGACACATCGGCCGCCACTGGATTATACCTGTATTATTTTATCCGCACATTTAAAAGAAAAATTCTAGTACTAGTTACATCAGTAAAGACTTTATGGTTTATATAATACAAAAAGAACTTTTTAACAGCAAGTTTTTTTAGTGCATAAAAATTACATTTTAGTTTGTGTTACGAAGGTCAAAAGAGACAAATTAAGTATTTTAACATTGAAAATGTTTATAAGGACGTGTCGCACATTTGCGGCCGATCGCTGGTGCGTGATCGAAAATGGGAACCGGTGAGTTTCCATAGAAACTACTTCTTTGTTGACAATATCGTAGTGCACATATAAAACTTCGCTTATGAATGCAACTACATTTAACTTATAATCTGTATATTGGTAAATGAAGAATGAATCCATTGATTGGTGAATGAAGAATGAATTCATTGATTGGTGAATGAACATAAATATATATATTTTTCATTTTTAGATTTATTGAAGTATTTTCAATGCCCTTCTCTGTGCATTGCATTTGTGCAATGCCTGTAAATTTTTTGAAAACTATATTAAAGCCACAGCAGATCGTCTAAAAACTGGTAGCATCATTAATAAATCCGTTTCATTTCGATAATAATCTCTGTCTCTACTTGTTACTCTTTGAGACCCTTATACTGGCAATAGCCTATACATATTAACTTATTTATTTATTTAGGTGCGGTAACCTACAACATTC
This sequence comes from Magicicada septendecula, assembly GCA_034769895.1. Classification (NCBI taxonomy): domain Eukaryota; kingdom Metazoa; phylum Arthropoda; class Insecta; order Hemiptera; family Cicadidae; genus Magicicada; species Magicicada septendecula. The sequence continues at coordinate 51,060,669 of CM068367.1, forward strand.
GTCGCATCCCGCATCACAACCGTCAGTAATTCGCGTTTCCTCAGTCAGGTTTCTGTAAATTCCTGTTCCTCATATACCCCTCCACATCCTGTCTCCAAGTTCTACCTATTTTCCTGTAATGGAGCCGATGTTATTCTAGTAGTATCCTTATAGGGCATCTCTCATTGCTCATTCGCTGTATGTGTCAATACTATATTAGCCTAAGTTGGTCAAATATTCTATTAATACTTTTTTGACATTTGTTTGGTTCCTTATTACTTAATTTCCTACATGGTGCAACCGGGAATACCAGTCAAGAGATCTTCTCAAACAATCCATTTCAAATGTGGCAGATTTGTCTTTATTCCTTTTTGTTATCTGCTAACACTCTGATGCATAGGTTGTAGTTTGTTGCACTATTGTTTTATATAAATTAATTTCAACATTGATTTTGATGACCAAAGCAAACGTTTATTAGCTTTTGTGTAGCCATTCCTCCTTGAGTGAGTATTAAAGTTAGTAACTTTATCGCAAGTTCCACCTTAAAGCTGAAAAACATGGCAAGAAGAAGAAGAAGAAAAGAAGAAGAATAAGGAGAGGATAAGAGGAGGAGGTGAAGGACAAGGAGGGAGCAGAGGGAAAGTAGAAAAAGAAGAAGGAGGAGAGTGGCAGGTGGGGTGGGAGAAGGGGAGGAGGAGGAATAGGAGGTGTTGAGAAGGACATGAAAAAAGAAAAAGTGTTAAAAGAGGATAAAGGAAAGGAAAGAAAGAAGAAATGTAATTCAAACAAAAGTTTAAATTAATTACATTTTTTTAAATACCTTGCCAACAAACGTTCAGCTGTTATAATCTGTTACTTAATATAAGAAAATTTTCTTATCACATATATAAGAAACTGTATGAAAAGACGATAGCTTGTAGAAAGCTTTCGTGAAGATAATAGATTATAAAAACGGATCCTACATTATACACCTGTAGACAGTAGCGTGTGGGTGAACAAAAGAATGAAAATAGGTAATTAAGGAAAGGGGAAGTCAAAAGCGGGAAAAGGGATGCACGCGTATAAAAAGTTGTAAAGTCGTACATAGTTTTTCGGTAGCACACGGCCCATAGAAAATGTTGAAAGTTGAAGCCATAAAATATTTTTTCCGTCTGGAATATTTTGTGCTTGGTGCAGGGGAAAAGTATATTTTAACTTTTGTATGATCTCATCGGTCAGTAGTATATTTACTCCAGACATGTAAACATAACTCAGTTCTCGGTTGCAAACTACCAACGCGAATCTGTCATGTAGAGATGCAAGTAGCCTATAAAGTATGGTTATGCAAAATTTATACGAAACAGATGGAGCTGGGGAATGTTTATTGCTATTATACACGTCTTATAAAGTCTGTATCTACTTCATACATACCTACGTACATATATTACACTTAAACTTTAAAGTTTTTACCTTAATCCGTCTACGTGACCGCTTAATTTTTCTTCTTTGTCTTCTTAAATGTTTAATGTTTAACGAAGTCTTAACCGACGAATTTTTTAATCTCTGATGATGGATTAACACAATCCGAAACGCGTAAGAAGACAAAGAAGAAAAATTAAGCGGTCACATAGACGGATTAAGGTAAAAACTTTAAAGTTTAATTATAATAATTGTGACGCGGATACCAATACAATGACTTCAAAATATATTACACGCTGCAGTTGTTAGTGGTCAAATTTGACACTGATGAAAAAATTTGTTATTACTCTGTTATTAGAGAAGGTTCGATATCTTTGGCAACATTTTTTAATTACTGCAAAATGTCGTTCTTTTTTAGCGTTTCATTAGTCAACAGAAATACGACAAAATTTTTAAACAATAGTCATACGAATTTGAGAAAGTGATAATTAAAAATAACGTGGAATTTAAATAATAATAATAGTTGGCATTGTTTATAATTACGTTGATTACTAGCGAAGGGAAGACAATTTTGTTGCTGAAGAAAGAGGGATATTAGGTAGACCGAGTAAAAGGTAGTGTTGTATCAAAATGAGTGACAACAAGCTTTGTCTACCATAATTCCCGTCAGGCGTCCCGCGTGTGAGCTGAGGGTGAATTTACATTTGAAATATATGGTCCACGGTACCGAGAACAGAAACATAAATCCTATTTTAACAAAGTAGCGGAGCAGCTAGATTGCGTAAGCCGTGTAGAGGGGTGGAAGACAACTAAGAAGAAGAAGGAGGAGGAGGAGGAGGAGGAGGAGGAGAAGAAAATATGACTATGATGAGGACGACGACGAAGACGCCAAGAAGTAAAAGAAGGAGGATTAGAATTAGTAGGGTAAGGGTGATAGGAAGAAGGAGAAGGAATAGGAGAGAAGAATGAGATGGAGAAGGAGAAGAAGGATGAAAAAAGTTGAAGAGAAAAAAGAAGAGGAGGAAAAAGAAGATAAAAGAATTATTGAATATTTTGAAATGATTGTTTGTGTGTTTTCTGTAAGCTTAGAAGATAAAGTCTATACAGTATATTATCAGAGATAAAGTGGAAGTACATTTTATAGAAACGAATGTAGAAAGACAGTCAAAGAGACACTGTGCGGTTGACAAGCCGACGGTGAGAGAGTCAGTAACTCTGTAAGAGATTCAGAAGATTGATAGTTATAGACTTAGCAGTGGCAGCCATTGAATTGTAATCACAAGACTGGAGTAGTAATTACTGAGAGCGGTGTCCGCCTACTTTGTTAAAATGGGATTTGTGTTTTCGTTCCAGGTACGTGTACGCCGCTGGCCATATATTTAAAATTTAAATTCACCCTTAGCTTTCCTGCCAGACGCCTGACGGGGATTACGGTAAGCAGAAACCCGCGTTGTTTGTCTCACACTTTGATATAATACGAAACTTAATAAACACTAAAAACAAGGGTTATCTATCAAGAATTTTATTGTTTAAATAGGTGTGTAGTTAAAATATAGCTTTTGACATGATGATGTCTTTTAGCTGGACATTGTTTGAAACTTTCTGTAACATTTGATTTACAGTCACGCTGTATGACGTCATCATTGCATGACGTCATTGGGATTGTTGTAAATAAAGGTTTGTTTTGATACGTCGCAATATATATATATATATATATATATATATATATATATATTACTATAATACTTATAACTATTTTACCTCAAGATGTATTTTTTCCTTTAGGGACATGTTTCGGGAGATCCTGTTCTCCCATCTTCAGCCTTCGCCATCTTGCTTCTGGTGCAGTATTTGTGTGTTGGCTTCTGGATGTTATTATGGTAAGCCAACACACAAATACTGCACCAGAAGCAAGATGGCGAAGGCTGAAGATGGGAGAACAGGATCTCCCGAAACATGTCCCTAAAGGAAAAAATACATCTTGAGGTAAAATAGTTATAAGTATTATAGTATTATATACATCAAGAAACGGACTGTAGCTGAAAGTGATTGAAATATATATATATATATATATATATATATATAATGTGTTAAAAATTATATCACTGCAAACAATTAAACCAGATTTATAAAGTGTCCTGAAAGTTTAAAATCAAGTGTTAGCACAATTTACCAGCCGGGAATCGTTAACTAAAACCGCGACCGCTAACACGCTAACGTCGTCGCAGATTAAAGACCTAACAAGCAAACAAAACTGCATAGCTGTAGATAGGTTATTGTCTCTAGTTAATGATTGTCTTCGTATGTGATTCATTATGGTTACTGACTGACTGATTGTTTCTTTTGCGCAAATGTTGCGTTTAGCTGGCGGCTGAAAGACATTATCATGCTCTTAAGCTTTTACCATTTGGTAAACGGTACTGTATCATTTTTTTTACGAAGAAAAATTGGGGTAAAACCGCGCTTTGATAAAAGTGTTAGATAAATGTCTGCTCGTAAACCTTCTTTTAATATTGGTACCATCATCATCATCTGAAGGTCATGCCTTGTCCAGTTAGTCACGTGTATCTCTCTCCACCATTGTCTTCTTTAAATCGCAGTACGATAGGAAGTTCATTTCCTTCCCCATGTCTGTGAAGAACGCTGCTCTTGGTCGTTCGTTGGGTTTTCGCCAAACACATTTACTTCAGAATTGATTGTGTTGTAACACGTGCCCGTTCAATTTTGCCCTTCTTCTTCCAGTCATTTTTAAAAGTGATCTATCTTCATTCACTTCTGCGAGTACTTGCTCATTACTTTCCTTATCCATCCAACTCGTCCTCGTCGTTCTCTCTTCCAGACTCACATTTCCATCGCTTCCAGCTTCCTCCTTTCTATTTTGCCGTGGGTTCACGCCTCACACCCGTAAGTTAAGACACTCCACCCAAATGTTTTTGCAAACCTTTTCCCTACGTCCATACTTAAGTGATTATTTGTAAGTAAATTCCTTTTGTTCTGAAATGCCGCTTTGCTAGAGCTATTATTTTCTTACCCTCAGTCATGTATATATTTTCACAAGTGATGGTCTCCTCTAGGAAACAAAAATTTTCAACCTGTTCTAAAATTGTATTATCCCATTTAATATCAAGTTTTACATAATATTAGCACGCATAATATAAATTACCTAATTGTAATATGATAGGACAAATGAATTGTCCTATTAGAGGGCCCACACAAAAAAAGAAACAAAAAGTTGATTTACTATGAAACCGTAGAGACGATAGTTACCTACAGCTTTGAAGCTTGATACATACGTGAAATGGACCTCCAAAGGTTTCAATCAGTAGAAATGGATTCTGAAGATCTTGTAGAGTGTCCATGCTCTAAAGCGTTAGAAGCAAAAGTATCAGGGAGGCAAATTCATGTTGAGAAAAAATATTTAGGCACCATAAATACAAAACACCTTAAAATCTTAAGACGTGTTTATGGCGCGGTTAAAGAAGATAAAAAATGAAGAATCCGAAGTAACCAATAGATAGATGAGCTATTGAATCACGAAGACATTGTAAAATTCATAAAGGCTCAATGGTTAAATCACCTAGAGCGGATGGATGATCAGCGTATGCCAAAGAAAATTCTGATGGCGCAGGTCTATAAAAGCAGAAAAAAGGGTTAAGGTTAAGATGATTGGACTATTTGTTAGAAGATCTTAGAAGAATGGATGTGAAGGATTAGACTGGATGGAAATAGACAGGAGACGTTGAAGAAGATTGGTGTTGGAAGCCAGGGCTCACTTCGGGCTGTAGTGCTGAAGAAGAAGAAGAAGAAGAAGAAGAAGAAGAAGAAGAAGAAGAAGAAGAAGAAGAAGAATATGATGATGAAGAAGATGAAGATGAAGTTGATGAAGAAGAAGAAGAAGAAGAAGAAGAAGAAGAAGAAGAAAATAAAGAAGAAGAAGAAGAAGAAGAAGAAGAAGAAGAAGAAGAAGAAGAAGAAGAAGAAGAAGAATATGATGATGAAGAAGATGAAGATGAAGTTGATGAAGAAGAAGAAGAAGAAGAAGAAGTAGAAGAAGAAGAAGAAGAAGAAGAAAATAAAGAAGAAGAAGAAGAAGAAGAAGAAGAAGAAGAAGAAGAAGAAGAAGAAGAAGAAGAAGAAGAAGAAGAAACACCTCGTTTGCTAAGGCCACGTGGAAAGGATGCCTGATGATTGTTGGCCAAAAAGTTGCTAGACTGGGTTCCATCGAGACGACGCAGAAACAGAGCAGACTCGGTGGATCATGGGAGAAGACCTACTCCTTGAGTTAAGGAAAAGAGGCTTACAACACGGTGACTGGAGCAACAGAAGCCTCTGGTGTGAAGGATGCGCGCGTGACGGCAGTAGATGATGATGCCGGTCACGGTCAGTTGCGACGAAACAACGTTGTCCTCACGCGGTCAATTGCGCCCCGCACTTTCACTGACTGGCTGAATCTACCATTTCTAAACGTTGCTATTCTGAATTTCGATGAGATTTCAATCGCGCAACTTTTCATTTGTGCGAATAACCTCTCTCTTCCAATATTTTTGAAATGTTAGGTTAGGTTAAGTTAGGTAAGTTCAGGTTATGTTAAGTTAGGTTAGGTTGGGTTGGGTTAGTAATGAATAGAACTATAACAGCCATTTTTGTATTAATATAATAATAACATGAAAATCGCAATTGACCGGATTAAAATTTCTACATTGGTTGCAACTGACCGCAATCCGTAGATGCAGTCGGCGTAGGAAACTCGTAGTCGATGAGTTGATTGTTAGAACAGATCAACTCAACATCACGTCTGCATCATGTGTTTTACTAACTACATATACCTTTGAAATTTGATTGACTTCTCTCCGATCTATTAGGCCGTGGTCCACTACAGCCGCATAGAACAGACGTTTCGGCCCCACCGGTGGAGTCCATCTTCATTGTAAAACGGCAAGAGAACTGGTCGTCGCTGTGGTTAAGTGGTGAGGATCCGTACCAGTTCTCGAGTCGTTTTATAATGAAGATGGTCTTCAACTGTGGGGCCGAAACGTCTGTTCTAAGGGGCAGTAATGGACCACGGCCTAACAGCCCGCATAGAAGTCAATGAAATTCTAACAGAGTTGACGCCGCCCGTAAATGCCTTAGGTACCTTTTATGTATACCGTCTTTTTGTTGGTCTACGAGAAAGACATGATCTTTGATTTTTGAAATTGGGATTTTCAACCTGTATCTGTTATTCTTTTTTTATACTACGCATGTGTAGGCTCCAGTGCAATTCATCTGATTGTAGACATTCCAACCACTGTCAGATTAACTGCTTATCAAATTAGATTAAAAAAAAAAAATTATATAATATTCTAGACTGTCTCCTCTCAGTACATGTTCATTTCGAAAACGTATTACTTTTTTATGTTATGAAATATGCCACTATATGTTCACGGTTATAGCGTATAAAGTGTGTTTTATTATGACGGAATATTGCAAATAAACTCCTTCCACGTGACATCGCTTTACAACAGATTTCAGCCCTTAAATGAGGGACGGTATGCAAATCGTATATCGTGTGCCGGCGCTTCAGGTGAAGCTTACGTCAAAATCTCCATAACAGCTTCTGACACAATGATGGCGCGAAAAACCTGTTGCAATACGTTTAGCAGTTCCAATATTCGTTTAATATGGAGAACATTTATTGCAAGAGGTGTGTTGTTATGGTACAGTGGAAAATAAAATACAAGACACCAATTAAGCCACTAAACACCAGCTTTAATTATCACAATTAAACAGTTTGTAATCAACAAGATAGTCTTTTACAACAAATCAAATAAAAATTGTTAACACGCAATAAAATGTCGACTAATATAAAACAAAATTGTAATACAATTGTCCCGCATGATTATAAAACACATAACACGTCGCCACAATACTACGAACCGCATTCGAATATATCGCAACTCAAACTGACTTGAACGTCGCTGAGTACTTGTATTTATACCCCGCCGAAAATCCAGAAAGATCCATACTAAAAAATAACGATAAAGGAAAACAGAGCGTAATTCATTGCTGCCTTGGAACAGTGCGCACGGCAGCGCGACTTCTGGTACAGTCTAGCTAACGCGTTGAGAATCACGTACGCACACACATTACAGCCGGATTCCACTGGAACATTCGAGAAACACGTAGATTTTTCTGTAACGTCGTAACACTATCAATAACTAAACTGCAAATTTGAAGGATAATGTTATTTCCATCAAAATAATGACAGCACCAACAATAATGTTATTCTGTATTTCAGCACATTAAAGAAACAGAAAGTTACAGCATCTGGACAGAATGGAGGATGGACGACTACCTAAGGTTGCGTTTCGATATAGACCCTTCGGTACAAGACATGTAGGAAGACCGAGAGTGCAATGGAGAGATACTCTGTGAAGACGGAACAGGCAAAGTGCCTACTCCGTGAGGTGCAGAAGAAGAAGAAAAAGAAGAAGAAGAAGAAGAAGAAGAAGAAAAAGAAGAAGGAGGAGGAGGAGGAGGAGAAGAAGAAGAAGAAGAAGAAGAAGAAGAAGAAGAAGAAGAAGAAGAAGAAGAAGAAGAAGAAGAAGAAAGAAACGGAAAATCGACAGACACCGGAGGCATATGACAAGAACTGATTAAATACGGAGAGTTTGCCTTTAGTGGACTGCTGGCGGAGTTATTTTCCATGTGTTTGAGGAAATGTCGCAGACCATCGGAATAGAAGGCAACGTATATTGCCTCTATATACAAAAAGGGTCGAAGAAACGTGTTTTAGTAATTATCGTGGATTGAATGTTAACAGAGCAACTAGAAGATTTTTCTAGAAAGATCGTACAAAATAAGCTGAAAGAGGAAACAAGAGGAATTATAACCTAAAACAGAGCAGATTCTGCAAGGGCAGATCGTGTAGAGGCAATTCATTTATAATCGTCGTAGTCGTCGTTACTACACGGTGTAAGCTTATAGCCTTATATTCCGTCTTCACTGCAGCCATCTCTTCCAGCGCCTACCCACAGAACTTCATGAAAACCATCCGGCTGCTTCTGAAGATACTGACTATTCAAAAAATTTTCTCTAATACAGGTTGTTCCTATAAATGGTAATGTTTGTGAAGGTATTGAGAAAAAGTGATAGTTTCTGGTACCGAAGTAATATTAACTTTTGTTCCGTATGTTGTCTTGGTCGACTGGTCTTAGTTGAGCCACTGAGAATGCGTCATCGCAGTGTAGGCGAAAGGATTGGTTTTTAAAGACATACAAGACGTGTGTTCAACCGAAAACAGTGTTACCATTAACGAAAACCAGTGAAGTTTATACGAAGCGAGGTTGCCGGAGCGCACGGTTAGTTACTATATTGATGTACGCGCTATTATATTGTTTCGGCAGGTTAAAGCAGAATCAAGCGTGGCGCCAATATTTTGTTGTATTTGTGTGTGCGTTTGTGTGTGTGTGTGTGTGTGTGTGTGTGTGTGTGTGTGTGTGTGTGTGTAAGCGTACGAATATAACATCGACTTACGTATACTAGGGACTTCAAACAAGCTTTTGATAGTGTTAAGAGAAAAGAAATGCTAAACGACCTTCACATCTTGGGAGTACCAGCTAATTATGTAAGACTAACAGAAGCGACATTGGCTAGTAAGAGTTAATGGATAGAGTTAACCACTACTTTTGGTATTGATACTGGGGTACAACAAGGGGATGCACTCTCCATTACGTTGTTTAACTTAGTTATGGAGGCAGCCATTCGAAAACTAGACGTTTCTGGCGACATCGGCATGAAAACCACACAAGCGTGCGCTTATGCTGATGACATAGCTATTATATCAGCAGAAACAAAAGAGAGCTAGAGGAAAATCTACTAACACTAGATAGTGAAGGGCTAAAAGAGGTTTAAGGATAAATGAAGCCGAGACGAAATACACGGAACTTCAACGGAATGTCACAGACAACCAGCAGTATCTATCAGTTGGCAATTATATAATAATTGAACGTGTCCAACAATTTTCTTACTTAGGTTCACAAATTACTCAGAACAACTCTTGCAGCAATGAAATAAAGTCCCGCATCATACGTGGCAACAGGTTTTATTACTCCTATGAAAAGATTTTCAAATCCAAGATATTAAGTAAATAACTTAAGCTGAATATATGCAAAAGGCTTATACGACCGGTAGTAACATAAGGATGCGAAGCCTAGAAATTAACCAGCACAGACAAGCAACATCTAAGAATATTTGAACGAAAAGTCTTGCGAAAAATCTTTGGATCTCAACAAACCGAAGACGGCTGTTGGAGGATTCGAATAAACTGAACTGGATCAACTGATTCAGGGTGCCGACATAGTCAGATTTATTAAGAGTAGGAGGCTGGAGTGGCTGGCCCACGTAAGGCAAATAAGTGGCAGAATAATGGCTAAGAGAATTGTAGGTTGGAAGTCGGTAGGAGGAAGAATTAGAGGCAGACCCAGAAAGAGGTGGTCGGATGACGTGGAGGATGATTTGAGATGTGTGAACGTGAGGGGATGGAGAAGGATGTGTAATGAGAGGGCGGAATGAAAGAAAGTCATTGACCAGGCTAAAAACCACGCTGGGTTGTAACGCCAGGAAAAAGAAAGGAAGGATTTCAAGGATTTCTCTGTGTGTGTGTGCGTGTGCGTGTGTTCACATAAACGTATTAAAATGCTGACAAAGAAGGAAGAAATGATGAATCAATTGTTCAATATTGATAATTCCAAACGTGTCTTTGGAACGTCGCGGGTAAAAAAAAAATTCAAGCGTAATATGATGAAAATTCTCATTACGTGCATTTGGGGTATTGCACGTAAAATTACCACCACCACCGCCGCCGAGTTATCTGGCGTACGTGACTGCAGTCGTAGTAATGACGATAAGGGATGTAAGGGGTTACTGCTGACGTACTGCTTCATTTGCGTTCACTGGCTTCTGCTCTGTTTACAGCAGCAGCTGATGTCGGTCGCTGTTCTGCTCATTACGTGTCTGCCCAGTGACACGAGTTAATGCACACACACACACACACACACACACACACACACAGCTGTCGTCTTGGCGTACATTGTACCTACGTGACATGTGTAGTATGCAGAAGGGTGTATTCTGTATTCCTGTCAACAATTCAAAACAGATTACTCCCAAACCAGTCTTCTATAGTGTTCAATACATTTATCAAAATTGTCCTTTTGTGGCGACATTCATTTCAATTCTGTACACAACACCCATGATAAAATCATTATTCAAGATACAGAAGATTAGTTACAGTTAGGAGTATTTGTATTTGTATTAAATAATGTCTTGGATGGATATGAGTCTCTGGCAATCTCTGCTTCTAAATTTGCTTTTATAAATACATATCCCGTTAGAACGAAGATACTTGCTGACTTTAAAACCTTAAAACTGGTTTTGTGATTTTAATTGTTTACGATGCAGTATCTTATTTGACTGACACACAAGGTTGGATCAGAAATTGTCAAGTTTCAGAAGGCTCTGTTTTGAAGGTCAAAGCAAGGATATACACCTTCACGAAGTTTTACAAAACACTGGCTGCCCCGACGTTTTTTTAATGGCTGTGAGACGTTGATCCTCGAGAAGAAGAGGTAAAGGAAGACTGAGCCTGCAGAAATGAAGTTCCAGAGAAGTGTTCAGGCCTACTCCCTGCTAGACAAGAAAGGAAATGAGAGAATCAGACAGAAGTTAGGGATCCAGTTTTTAAATGAGGTCATCAAGGTGAATAGTGGGGGGTGGTGTAAACATTTATACAACTAAGAATATGTATTTATTGACAACTTACCAATAGTAGTCTTAGCGTACCAATCGATCGGAAGGGCAGACGTCGGCAGACAGAGGAGGAAGTAAATACCGGAACGGGCCAGTTAGGTCCTATTCATTGGAATGGAGATACCGATGATGATAATGATTAAAACTAAGCTCTCAAGAATATGAAGAATTGGGTTTGGAAATGAATCTTAATTTTTGGTAATACGAGGTTTGATCAAGAAGTTTGCGTAATTTTTGTTTATTTGGCAAATTATGCATTGGTTCATCTACATTTACAACGCTCCATTTAACATAGCATCAATTGGTTGTTATAATATGATTATGCGAACTTTTTTTTTCAGTTTTAAAAACAGTTCTCGAACGTACATTTTTGTGTAGCATTCAACTCGCTCAGCGATTTTCTTTTTATGCCTTCAAAAGTCGCAAACCTTTGTCCTTTCGTGGTGCTTTTCATTATTTGGAAGAAGAAAGATCTTGTTAGGGCAAATGTGGCGAATATGGGAGTTGCGGAGTCAGTATAATGTTTTTGTTTGCCTAAATTGTTTGAAGAAGCAATGACAGGTGCATTATCGGCGTGACTGCCTTTCCATTTCGCCGTTTCCTACAAGTAGCTTCACATCTTCTACAATTTTTTCCAAATCCATCATCCTCCATTGTAATTATCTTGTTGATCCATCCTCTTCGTTCACTTTATAAAATATTATTATATATGTAAACTTTCACAATGTGAACTTACTTTCTTTACACTTTCTCAAACGTTTCGAGGTGATGTTCCTCTTCCTCCATTGTACTTGCATGTTCGTCCCATTCTTCATGTATTCGAACTCACCCCCACTCCCCCAACGTCCTGTGTAATGTATATGCTCTGCATTTCTTGGTTAAGGATACGATCTCTTCTACTTACTCCTACCACTTTCCTATTACTTATTCCAAAGTATTTTACTTTTTTATTTCTTGGTCGTTGTCCGTAATTCATACCCGTAGGACCATCACAACTTTGTCGCTCGACGTACCTTCTTCCTAGAAATACGTTTGATTGTCCCACAGATCGTTCGGAACTTGCCTAATTTAACATCAATATCATAATTATTTTCACAACCAATAACATTTCTCAAATAATTATAATGGCTCACCTGTTCTATCGTTAATTATTATTTCAATTCTTATTGGTTCTTTGTCTCGGAATGTCAATGTTTGTTTCTGTAGTGGAGATTTTTATATTGTATTGTTTCCAAATCTGACGAAGTTTAAAAACTGATTTTTGTAAATCAGATTCCGTATTTTTAATTCCAAGCAAGTCGTCTGCACACAATAACAAGTGGGGCTGTGCGGGACGAAGATGTTGTTGCTCGCGTGCTGCGTCCCGAGCTTCAAATAGAGCTCCTGCCGCAGGAACTACAGGTGATCAGCAAACAACAGCACATTCAAATGTCTCGTGATATTTTGATACCGGGGTTCCCGAGTTGTGTTTGTAATCTCGTTAGACGTTCCTACATTTTAAACAATATGGTGTGTAACGTTCGCCATTTTGTTGCTTGTAAAATATCGTATCATTGTTGAGAGTCACAGAAGCAAGACTAGTGATTTGTTACCATCCGTTTTAGAATTACGAGGGTCATTCGATAAGCAAACAGACGAACAGTTGTAGAAAAGAAATTAATTATACCAGCTGATTGAAACTTTCAGGAGTGTTACCTGGCAACGTCGTTGTGAGTTTTGTTCAGCTGTTCAATAATATATTGTATAAACATAACCAATACAGTTTTATTTACGATGGAGTGTCCTCTTGAGGACACTACTTTCGAAGAACAGCGTTCTGTTATAAGATTTTTGGATTTGGAACCACTAAATTGGATTCACTATTTTGAACCTGAGTCAAAGCGACAAAGCATGGAGTGGAAGCATCCCAGTTCATCCGCCAAAAAGAAATTCAAAACCCAGCCATCGGGTGGTAAGGTGATGTTAACCATCTTTTGGAGCTCCCAAGGCCCAATTTTCTGTGATTACCTACAAGACCAGCGTACCATCAATAGTCAGTACTATTCTGACATGATTGTGAACAAAGTTAAGCCTGCACTGAATAAGAAATGTCCGGGATGGCAGAGGAAAGGTGTGATTCTTCTTCACCATAATGCCCGCCCACACACGGCAAAACTGACGCTCGAAACAATAAAAAAAAGTAGGTTGGGTAGGTCACTTTTCTTGTTTGGCCCACTCAAGGAAACTTTGCGTGGTGTCAAGTTCAACAGCAATGAAGAAATGAAGGAAAAAGTCCAAAACTGGCTTCCACATCAAGGTAAAGAATTCTTTGCTGAGGGAATAAAAAAGCTTGTAAAGAGATGGGACAAGTGCATACACGTTGCTGGAGATTACGTTGAAAAGTAAAAAAAAATTGTATTGATTGAATAAAAAGTTTTTGCTCCACAGCTGTTTGTTTGTTTACTTATTGAATGACCCTCGTTTATGATAACAAACGAACTAAGGAAAATACCACTAAACACAATGTGTGGTCACGCTATATGTGTGGTCGGGTAATTTATAATGGTCTGCAATCTTTGAGAGTATAGCGGCAAAGTGTAATTTGTATTCAAACGAAACCGAGTCAGATGTTGCGTACGGCGAAAGTAAAACACCGCGAAGTGTTGGTAGTGTCTGGGCCGCGTAGTTGTGGTTGGCGAGACAGGTGTCAACGAGAAGACAAGAATACACGACACACACACACACACACACACACACACACACACACACACACACACACACACACACACACACACACACACACACACACACACACACACACACACACACACACACACACACACACACACACACACACACACACAAAACAGGATTCCGAGAAATCGGTACAGTTGGGAACCAAACATCAAATCCTATTTGGAAATACGTGTGTGTCACAGCGACGTTTCAACATTATTTTCCTATATATATAAAGGGTTGTTACACCTAGTGCCGTCTCCCTTCCTTCAACCTGGCTTTCCAATTCTCCCGATGTTCCCTTTGTCCTTCCTCAAGTCCTATACGTTGCATAGATTCATCCACTTCGTCCCTCCAAGATCTTCTCGGGCTTCCCCTTTTTCTCCTTCCTAATGGAGTCCATTCCGTCACTTTGTTGATCAGCCTATTTTGGGCTCTCCGGACATGACCGTACCACACCAATATTTTTTCTTCGATGTAAGTCAATTACACTTCTTTCCGTTTCCATTCTTCTTCTGATCTCCTCGTTTGTTATTCGGTCAGCTCTCGTTATTCCACAGCGCCTCCTCCAATATTCCATCTCAAGATTATTTTCCTCCTGTTATTAAACAGTCGCATATTTAAGAATAATTTCAATACCGATGACAGTTGCAAATTGCTACTTTGGAAATTAGTTGTGAATAAAATTATTAAAAACCTTAAAATTTCAGTGAGAATGAGTTACAAAGGTCTATTTATACCTAGGATAGAATCTGCCAGAAATATAAATTTAAGATCTCAAATAGTAAACCAAAACAATGGCCTTCCTAGGGACGAACTCTGTAAGAGCAAAAATTTTAATTAATTGTAGTGTTTTGGAGCAGGTATCACATTTTATCTATTTGGGATGTGATATCTCATCTAGAAAGGACAACACTATGGAGAGAAAGTTAAATAAATTTAGTTATACCTGTAGACAATAAGACAACTATTGAAGAATAAAATGCAGAGGGCACAAATAAGTTCTATAAGGTCGTGGTTGTGTCGAATTTAATGTATAGGTGTGAAACATGGACTCTATTGCAAAAACATATTTCTAAAATACAGGCCTCAGAAATGAAATTTTAAAGAGCAGTTAAGGGATGCAATTTCCGAGATCATCTACGAAATGACGACATAAGGAAAAACCTGAAGGCACAGTCAGTTCTGGATAGAATAAAGGAATACAGGCAGAATTGGAGGTCCCATGTGAAACACATGCGTATTCCTAAACAAGCGTTTGAATATATGCCAGTGGGAACGAGATATCGTGGAAGACCCTGGGAAAAATGAAATGGTCAGAGACGCTGTGAAGTCGGAACGGGGAAAGCAAGAAGAAGAAGAAGAAGAAGAGGAAGAAGAAGAAGAAGAAGAAGAAGAAGAAGAAGAAGAAGAAGAAGAAGAAGAAGAAGAAGAAGAATTTAAAAATCTTTTTACATAGTGAAACGTGTATGAATTCCGTCTTAATCGCCCAGTTGAAAAAAAGGTCTTTCTGTTGTTGCTTATTATAATTAACATCAATCACCTTCTTCTTAAAGGGATTTATACAGAGTATTGTCACCTCTCCTTCCCCACGTATTCTGCATCTATGTAACATTAACGCACATTTAGGGATTGAAGGTATTTTAATTGTATCTGATTGCTCGTTCTACTATGTGAATGGTATCAGTCGGTCGAGTCATTGTGTTTTGGAGTCTCTCTCTCTCTCTCTCTCTCTCTCTCTCTCTCTCTCTGTCTATATATATATTACATTTAATATTTATAATTAAATTTACCTCAAGATGTTATTTTCTATTTGGTACATGTTTCGAGAGTTCCTGTTCTCTCATCTTCAGCCTTCGCGATCTTGTTTCTGGTGAAGTATTTGTGTGTTGGCTGCTGGATGCAATTAAGGTTGTTTGTTGGTCTTTGGTATTTTAAAGTTGTATTATTGTGTGTCATTGTGGTATATGTTTTTGTATTTTGTGTATTTTCGATGTTGAGTGCTTTGAATATTGTGTCATGTTTTGTATTGATTTGTATTTATTCTGGTATTAGTTTGTTTTGTGTTTTATGTTTGTATATTTGTAAATTTTTCCAAATGTTCATTATGGTGCCTTTGTGTGGTATATGTTTTATTAGTGACACATTGGTTATGTCTGGGAATTCGTGTCCTGTGTTTATTGCATGTGTGGCTAAATTGGATTTATATATTTCTGGTTTTTTGTATGCGTTTAGGTGTTCAAAAAACGTTTTTTCAGCTGTTTTTTTGTTTGTCCTATGTAACATTTATTGCAATTTTGGCATTCAATTTTGTATATACCGTTAGTTGTTGTATTATCTTTGTTGTTTGAGCTATTTAGAATTTGTAATTTATTTTTATTAGTTTTGTATGCTATTTTTATATCTGTGTTTGTAAATAGTTTTGTTAGTTTTGTCATTTTATTATTTATGTATGTGAATGTGGCCCATTTGTTGTTGTTGTTATTATTTATGTGTTGTTCGTTTTGATTAATTCTTAATTGTTCAGTTTTTATTTTATATTTGATTTTATTTTCTATTTTGTTCACAGTATTTTATTGTATCCATTTTCATAACCAATTTGGTATATTATATTTCTTTCTTTGTCAGTTTCTTGTTTGTTTAGGGGAATTTTGTACATTCTGTTAAATAACGAATAGAATGTTACCATTTTATGTTGTGGTGGGTGGTCAGAATGGTTAGGTATAATGATGTTAGTGGAAGTTGGTTTTCTATATATTGCATATTGTATGTGGTTGTTGTATCTTGTGATGGTTATGTCTAAATAGTTGATTTTGTTATGTTTTTCTTTTTCTTCTGTGAATTGAATTTTAGGATGTATTGAATTTTAGAATATTGATTTGTTTAAAGCTCATAACCTAATATCTTGGTCCTGTTCTTCAGCTAGATTTAATAGCATTCTTTTAGTTTTGTTGCTAGCTTCGAATCGTATGGGTAATAAACGTACTTCATTATCTTCTTTCTTGTATATCTCCTCACATTCTTCTGTAATATAACGACTTAAAATATCTGCAACTCTATTATCTTTCCCTTTTCAGTACTTGATACTGAATGAGTACTCACAAATGGCTAGAATCCATCGCAGTAAACGAGAATTTGTTACTTTACATTTCAGTAGAAATGATATGCTTGATGGTCAGTATGTATTTCAAAATTAGTACCATAAATATAATACCGAAACTTTTTAAGAGCGTAGACAATTGCGAGTATCTCCTTCTCTGATGTGGAGTAGTGCCGCTCTGCTCCTTTGAAAACTCTGGCTCGCGTAGGCAGTGACCCTGTGTTTCCCTTCGGAATCCTTCTGGTATAGTACACTCCCCACGGCGTAATCACTAGCATCAGAATAAATAACAAATTTTCCTTTTCGTTGAGGATGGTGTAGCATGATGTTCTTTACGATTAACGTCTTCACTTAGTCGAAGGCTTCTTGATGCTTATTCTCCCATTTCCATTTTCGTCCCTTATTCGTTAATTCTAACAAAGGTTGAGTCTTTTCAGCATACAATGGTGTAAAACTCCTGTAATATCCCGTTAAACCCAAAAATGCAATGCACGTAACCCTTTAAGATTCCTGGGTATAAGAAAGTTGGTTATACTGGCTATCTTGGTAGGATCTAGTTGTATACCTGCGGATGAGATGATGTGTCCTAGGAATTGGATGGAAGTTTTTATGAATTCACATTTGTCTAGGTTTATGGACATGTTTGCTAGTCTAAATTTATGGAATATTGTGCGTAGATTTTTGTTGTGTTGATCGAATGTTTTAGATATTACTAGTATATCATCTACGAAGATCATTGTATAAGGTTCCACTTCTGGACCTACAGTAATGTTCTTTCCAGACATTTCACAATAGCTGCCAAACTCGTGCTTAACTCAAATGGAACTACCTTATGCTGGTAACACTTGTTCTTGTACAGGAATGCAGTAAATTTTCTATCCTCTTATCGGATTGGAATCTGCCAAAAACTCGAACGTAGATCCAGTTTAGTCAAGTAGCGTGGTCCTTCGCATTTTGTAAACAGCTCGTCCGCATTAGGCGCGCAGTCATACTCTTTCGTGATAATACTGTTCAGCTCCCGCATGTCCAGACATAGACGAATATCCCCGCTTTTCTTCTTTACTACTACAAGAGGATTTAAGAAGTTGCTGTTGGATGTTCTATCACGTTATTATCCAACATGCGACGTATTTCCGTTTCCACTTCTTCCTCGTAGCCCATTGGAATAGGGTATGTCCTCCTGACGAATTTTGTTGGGTCTGTTACAGTTATAGTGTGTTTGTAGACTGTCGTCTGCATCGGTGCTTCATTGAATACATTTTCATATTCAATTATTAAGTCTTGAAGCCGCTTTACTTCCTGTGTAGAAATATTGTCTTTCGTCTGACTTGTACATCGAGTTGGTACATATTGGATCTGGGGTTTAGATAAGACAATAGGTGTCTCACTTGCCTTATATTGTTTTTCTTCTTCATTCATACTAATGTTATGTTGAACACCCTTATAGTTACATGTTATTTGATTATTATTAATATCAATCTTAGCATCTAGAACATTCAATAAATCAATTCCTATAATACCATCATATATCAGTTTATTCATAATAATCATGGGATATTCTATTTCTAAATTTTTATATGTCATTGTTACGTAGGCTTGTTGTTTAACTTTTCTAGTTTGTTTGTAGCGGTTGTAATATTCATATTAATTACAGGTAATATCGCCGTATTTTTAAAATAATTTTTATTTCGTTGCATCCAGGCGGCGTTTAAAACTGATAGTTGACTACCTGTATCCACTAACATTTTAATGCGACACTTGTTGATACACACATTAACAATAGGGCATTGTGTGTGGCGTTCATTTTGATTTACACCGTCGTCTGCGCTAAGCAATTCGTTTCTTATGTCGACAGGATATATATTATTTATTGGGATACCGTCGTGTGTTTTTCTGCAGTCATTGTTTAGAAGTCGAGGTTGTGTTCGCCGCTTCCGTTGTTCCTTCTTTCTTTGAGCTATTGTTACCTTTTACCGCACTAACGACTCTGTCGTAAGGTTTTGAAAATCGTTTCTGCGACGTTGGCCAAATGTAGCCCCTTTTGTCCCCTCTATTCTCTCTCTGTTCAGTCTCTCTCGGTTTCTCCTGACGATTGCAATCCGCTCGTTGGACCGTTGGCTTGTGCGCGGTGTTTACAGGTGATTTATTTTGTGAGTTTTGCGTTGGTGTTTTGTAATTCTCATGTCAGTGATTATCGCTATAATTGTGCTTACCGTGTGGTTGATAATTGTGTAAGCTTGCCATCTGACCCCCCGGCCCCATTGCCTCTACGGCTTATGCGGACCGTATGGCCACCTATCTCCAAAAAGTCGTTACGTCCGCTATGGACAAACATACCTACCTTGTCCCAGAGACAAATCGCAGGTTAACTACCTGAAGAGGTGCTCCTCGCCATCCGAACTCGGCGCCAGCTCCGCCGGAGATGGAAACAAACCCGGGATCCTGCTATCAAACGCAGGTTAAACGCCCAATCTGACCTTATCAAGCAGCTTCTGCTTGACGCCACTGCACATCGTTGGGACTCGTACCTAAAATCAAATATAAAATAAAAACTGAACAATTAAGAATTAACCAAAATGAGCAAAACAAATATAATAACAACAATAAAAAATGGGCCACATTCACATACATAAATAATAAAATGGCAAAGCTAACAAAACTGTTTACGAGCACAGACATTAAAATAGCATAAAAAACTAACAAAAATAATCTACAAAAACTAAATAACCCACACAACAAAGATAATACAACAACCAATGGTATATACAAAATTGAATGCCAAGATTGCAATAAATGTTACATAGGACAAAAAAAAAAACTGAAAAAACGTTATTTTGAACACCTAACGCATACAAAAACTAGAAATATACAAGTCTAATTTAGTCACACATGCAACAAACACTGGACATGAATTCCCAAACATTACCAACATGACACTAATAAAACACATACCACACAAAGGCACCATAATGAACATTTGGGAAAATTTACAAATATACAAACATAAAACACAAAACAAACTAATACCTGAACAAATACAAATCAATACAAAACATGACATAATTTTCAAAGCACTCAACGTCGAAAATACACAAAACACATACACCACAATCACATACAATAAAACCAATTTAAAGTACCAGAAGCCAACAGGAAGCCACAATAATAACCGACCAACACATATGTTCTTCACCAGACACAAAATCCGGAAGGCTGAGGATGGGTACAAGATGGTACCCGAAACATGTTCCAAATAAGGAGAAAATATCTTGAGGTAAAGTGATTATAAATATTAAATATATATACATCAAGAAACAGACTGTAACAAAAAGTATTTGAATATATATATATATATATATATATTGTAACAGTACAAATGCATAGGGTACTGTGCATTGCATAAGTAGTAAGGTAATTAATGTAATTTAATTAATAATTTAAGGTGATTACTATAATTTAAATAATTAATCGATATTGTTAGTAATAATAATAAGTCTGGATGCAAAAGCTGTATTAGGGAAGCAATTAATCTGGCTGTCGATACAAGTCGATCACGCCATACACAGTTGCGTCTGTGTAACGTGTATCTGGCGTGTGTGTGTGTGTGAAACTGGTTGATTCATGCAAAAGGCTTCCATCCTAAATAAACGCTAATAAATGTTTATGTAAATGTTTATAACTTTTTTTATCTGGTTCTATGAGGCTGAAAAAGGTCTCATTTGAAAGAAGATGAAATATAATATAATAGCATAAAATAAAGTCGTGGGTATTTAATGACATCATTTTATAATTTAAGTACAAAGTTTACATTTGATATTTCATTGAAATATTTTGCTTTGAACCCTATCTTATGTGCCCAATGAGGATTTTTTTTACTTAAGGTATACTTAAATTTTTCTGTACTTAAACCTTCAGTTAAAATTAGGCTTATCAGTGTAACTACTTGTCAAAACTAAAAAAATATAGATTTTAAAGAAGACTTGTCCGTATTTTAAAATTAATATCTTGCTTAGGTATTTACTTGTTGAGTTAGCTTACTCAGTCTTAAATGGTATAACAGGAAATTTCCAATATATACAGGTGCTTCTTGATTGATATGAAACTTAATTTTTCCTTGGCCAGGCAGCATTAATATTTTGAATACTTTTTTCGGATAGTCTGAAAAGCATTCGGCCCACATGAGCACTTAATTCAGGGAGATGTATGCAGCAAATTATGTTTGTAAAAGGGACCCATTACTTATCCTCTCTCCCAACATTTCTGTGTTCTGGCCAAAAAAATGTTTTTGATAGCCAGTGAGGATGCAAAAATAGATGGAAGCATCTTGGGTGTCACCATCTAGCTCCAAAATTAGTCAAAAATAACCCTTGACTTTTATTTTATGCTGTTAAATTACATTTCATCCTATTTCAAATGAGACCTTTTTCAGCCTCATAGGACCAGACACAAAAAAGTCATAAACATTTACATAAAAGCCTGCACGGAGAAAACAAAAATCAGAATTGTCAACTTTGAAGTAAAAAAACAAGTTTTATATGAGTCTAAATGTTATTATTGACTTTACATTTGGAATCCCTGTGAAATTTCAAGTAAGTATTGTGAGTTTCATAACTTAATATTAAATAATAACCATACAACTAGAGTTTTTATTGAAAAGTGCCCTTTAGGTCTCGCGCCGCGACTATCAAATCGGCTAAAAATGGACTTTTTTTCAAAAAATCATTTAAAAAAAACTAAAGCGAATTTGGTAAAAATGAAAAATACGGATTGTTATATTTGTCCATAGATGCTGTAAAAAAATTTCATGAAAATCTGAGAGGGTGTGGTGTAAAATTATTTTCTGGCTGGATGATTTGATTTGGAATGACCCCAATTATATCTTTCACGAAACGGCAGACGGGGGGGGATAGAGTGAGTGAGAGGGGGGAGACAGAGTAACAAGGTGAGTGGGAAGTGATTTAACATGCTATCCGGGTATGTGTGTGTACTCTGTGTATACACACGTGGCAGTGACCGGTGCGGGATACGCATTCAGCGTTGGTAAAACATTTATCGATGCAGTTGTTCGATGTACAGTATTGCAAAGTACAACTTGCAAAGTCATATTAACAAAAAATGTCATAACACGTTAAATAGTTATAGTTTTATAATTATTATAGGTAGTTGATGATTGAGTTTAATATTTTATTGTTTTCCTGATGTCAGGGTTAACAAACTATTTATCCCTTTTATATTGCATCTGATATAAAATTATATATTGCAACAGATCAAACTTTATTATTCTAATAAGGATATTGTGAGTGAATAAAAATCGATACAAGTCTATTATGGAGGAGATGAAAAATTATTTATTGTATACAAATATTGTTTATAAAGATGTATAATGTATTTTAAATTGTCATGTGTTGATAGTATATTAAATAGTTTGTATTGTTCGATTAATATAAATCGATTTTACTTGTTTGCTGCAACGTCCTCCTCTCGTATCGTCGGTCCCGTCTCGTCGTCCTCTTCTACAGCTTCACTCCTTCCTGGTGTCCTCTTCGTCCTGGCGTCATCTTCGTCCCGTCGTCCTCTTCTACAGGAAGCGGCTCCAGCGGCGATATTTCACCAGAGTCTCGTAGTTATGTTTGACTGCTTCCACGATATCTTGTAGTGTCTTTAAGTTCCCTAAGCGGATATCTTAACTTACACGGCACAGCACTGTATTATATTTTAAATTGTATTTAATTATTTACCCTCTCGGTTCTTATCGCAAAACTTCGTTAAGAATTTGAAGGTTTATGGTTTATTTTATATAAGATATTTCTACGTTTTTAAGAGAACAACTCTCTTACCCGGGCACAACTTCCCCTAGCAACGTCGACAGACAGACTGTGTCCATCCTAGCTCTGCAACGTATGAATCTCACTGAATTTGGTGTAATTTGATAGGTCAAGCCCAAGTCACATGATTGATGGAACAACCAGATACACAAATTTCATGAAAAACTTTGTATAATTTTGCATAGTCCTGCATGGAAATTATCTACAATTTTTATTACCCTATCATTGATAAGAGTTACACTTGAGTTTTGCTTTACTTAAAAAACCATATTTCTAAAATAGTTACAAACCTCAGAGTATACACAAATCAAAGCTATTTACTTAAATAATTCCTGGTCAAATTTTCATGTAAACCGGTTAACTACCACTGCCACTATAGCGATCTCAGATTATCACACCCGCACACGCGCACCAAATCATACAAAAAATACATGACAATATAGTACATCTTTTTATGAAAAGTTTGGTGTAACCTACATGCTTATCAATTTTTAAATACAAAACTTATGACTAAAAGACAAAATATTACACAAAACAAATTTAAACAAGAAAATGCTCGTCATTCATGTACTCTGATATAAACAGCATATCTTATCATCCTGTGTTCTGTTGAAATATATAAAGAACATGTGAAGAGACCCACGTGTGATAACAAGACCTAAAGTTACAGTCAGTTCTTGATAGAATAAGGAAATACAGGCAGAATTGGAAGTTCCATGTAGAACGCAAGGTAGTAGACACGCGTATTCCTAAACAATCGTTTGAATATAGGCCAGTGGGAACGAGAGATCGTGGAAGACCCTGGAAAAAATGGTCAGAGACTCTGTAAAGTCGGAACGGGCTGTAATCTAAGGCATGTAGTGAAGAAGAAGAAATAGAATTGACGATTCCTCTGTTCAGATTCGTTTTTCTAAAGTTATGTTTACATAATTTTATTTTTTACCTAATATAAGATGATTACGTCATTTTTATAACCATCTGAATTACCTTTACAATAAAAATTAATTAAATTTAATATTTGTATTGTATGGCTTCCGGCTTTAATAATTCAACTGTATCTAGACGTCATATCAACGTACTGTGTGCCAATGCTGTGACGTAAGCGCATACGTCAGCAGTTTTTACCCTACCATTCAACTAATGTAGGCTGTATATTTATAAGTCTGTAAGAATTGTGATTCTGCTTTAAATATTGTTGCAGTACTAGCGGTGTTGGTCGGAAATTAGATACAGCTCTGTACTTATCTGTGAATTCTTAACACCAAATTTTTTTAAAAATGAAGGATAAAAAAATTATTTTTGGGAAAAACTGTAAGAGAATTGGAAAACCTGTCTATCTTGGTACAACAAACAGTAAATTAGCAATTACCCGTCTAGCATTTGCAGATGTCTTACAAAAATTAGGTTGTGTTAGTGGTTATAACCACAAACTGAAATTACTCTGTTGCAACACCACTATATAAAAAAAATTTACAGGCATTGCACAAATGCAATGGACAGAGAAGGGCATTGAAAATGCTTCAGTAAATCTAAAAAATATATATATTTATGTTCATTCACCAGTCAATCAATTCATTCTTCATTCACCAATCAATGAATTCATTCTTCATTTACCAATGAACAGATTATAAGTTAAATGTAGTCGCATTCGTAAGCGAAGTTTTATATGTGTACTACGTTATTGACAACAAAGAAGTAGTTTCTATGGAAACTCACCGGTTCCCATTTTCGATCACGTACCAGCGATCGGCCGCAAATGTGCGATACGTCCTTATAAACATTTTCAATGTTAAAAATCCGAATTGGCGTTTCTGAGTCTCTCAGCTCATCATCAGATCGGAAATATCAGACTGATCGTATTTTCAATCTGATGATGAACTGAGAGAGTCGAAAGGACCAATCGGGAATTTTGTATGTAGTGGTGTGCAACAGAGTAATTTCAGTTTGCAGACTATTTAGTTGCTTTAGTAAAAAATCTGGAAGAACCAAAAATTAATGTACAGTTATTGGAAAAACGTATTTACAAGGGTCTTTTGAAGAAACCGGATGTACCTCTAACATTAAAAACTACAAATAGCAGACTGTTTTCTAAAACAGTAGAATAAAGAGACTTGAATTTAATTTAATTCAAATTCTTAGGGGAAATTATAACATAAAAGCAACAGAAAAAGTGTGTATGACATGGAGACTACAAAAGATGAAAACCACATACCATCTAACATACAATCGTAAACAAAAAATTCAAAAGAAGAAACGCAAAATTAAGACATTCCAAAACAGTAATATATCTTGAAGAGTTATGTGCATCTAAAATGGTTGAGAGTTTCTTCTCTACAAAAAAATATTACAAGTGAAAAGAAGAATATTAAAAAAAATTACTCCCCAAAACAAACAAAAGATTTTAACATATTGCTCAGGCTTCCACGGCCGGTGTCAGTTGTATGATTCAAGTTATCGGGGGGTGTTTGGCCGTGATCCATGGTTTATTACCAAACCAAACGTTTCAACAGCTCCAATGGCTGCCATCATCAGTGGAATTTTCAAAAATCCTGAACGTAGGGTGTTCACGTCAGGCCCACAGTACTGTGGTATAGGCTGGTGTAGTATAGGCCCCACCTCAGTACTGTGGTATAGGCCCCACCATAGTACTGTGGGCCTGACGTGAACACCCTACGTTCAGGATTTTTGAAAATTCTACTGATGATGGCAGCCATTGAAGCTGTTGAAACGTTTGGTTTGGTAATAACCCATGGACCACGGCCAAACAGCCCTGATAACTAGAATCATACAAAAGAGTTTAAATTTAGATTAAGGTTACATGAAGAAATGTATAAAGATTTCTCTGAATTTTCCATAGAAATGCAGAAAAAGATTAAAATTTTATAAATATTTATTAAGAACCAAAATTAAAGGATTAACGAAACAGATATTTGAATATGAAAGAAACATGAAAACAAAAATTGATGATACAAAGAAGTAGTGGAAGATATAAGACGACTTAATATAAGCCCACTGTTTTCTTCACGTAATTAGTACAAACTTATTTTTACGCTGTTCACCGTTACACAGCATTTTATTTCATTAACAGTAATACTTATGGATATCATTTTTTGCTACTTTACAACACTGTAAGCAATGCTTAAAATACTTATACGGAAACTTTACCACTAGTGTGTCTTTTTTTTATGTCAGACTATTGCTACGACAATTACGTAGAGCTCTCGAAAGTCGGCAGGTGCAGTTACGTAAGTCGGGAGGTGCAGTTACGTAAGTCGGGAGGTTCAGTTACGTAAGTCGGCAGGTTAAGTTACGTAAGTCTGCAAGTGCAGTTACGTAAACGTTCTACACGTTTCTCGGCTAGTCGAGCAGGTGCAGTGTCTCTGTCAAGGCCGTGGACTCAAGTACGTTTAAGACTGTTCGAGCATTCTTAACTATGCAAATTATGTTGGCACGCCGCAAACAATGTAGAAAATTATTCTGGAACCTCTGTGGGATCTATATAAGCATCAGTGGCCGGCTTAGTTACACCTGGCTTGTGTTGTAGAGTGCAGCGGATCCAGTGATTTTTGTGGATTAATGGAAAGTGATTATTATGCGAAATTATTATGGAACTCTGTTAGTCGACATTATTATTGCGTGTGGACAAATTCGCCTTGAATTATTGTATAAGGCAATTTTCGATTTCAAATTGTTATTTGTGACTAATTAACGCTGGTAATTAGTGACTTCATTGGTGTCTGTATTTTGTTTCCACTGTACAATACGACGATCCGTGAGACCGTCGTGACAATAAGCAGTACTTTTTCTTACAGATTAATCAGTTTTTGATAATAGTTTACAAAAGTAGTTCGATAGTTAGATGAAACACTTGAAGCGGTACTAGTAGTTTTATTTCATTCATTGCGACCCTGTGTAATGTGTAAACGTTGTAATTAAACAGTAGCAGTGATACCGGATACAAGATTAGCAGGTTTTGGACACAACGACAGTGCCGTCTGTACATCTATTAACTCAGCCGTGACTACAGTCACTTAACAGATATGGATGTAATCAGTGGCGGCTCGTATAGGGAGGTGAATAGGGTGCAGCCCTCCCACTAAATTTGCAAATTAAACTTGTCAATAATTTAACTATAATGTGTAGTATCCTTATGTGAAAGATATTTTTGGGGCGACTAATAGCGATCACCCGATGTTTTCGGTATGGTCCCGCACCCGGACGCTTTCGCTGTCGCCCTCCCTGCATAGGTAGGTCTTGCGGGGAGCGGAGAAAGAGGACGTGTACACATGTCTATGCTTTTAAATCAGCAGCAGCCATTATAGGAGGGGCTCTGCCCGCTGTCTGATTTCGCGGTTCTTTTCGCGGAGCGTTGTTCAAAACTTCTCTGTTGCTGTTTAAGGGCATATATTTTCTCTTGTGTTTTATATAGTTTTGATTATGTTCTTGTTATATTTTTTGTGTAAACATAATGTTCTAATAATTTATTCTTCATTAGGCAGTGTATTCTGTGTAAGATAGTGTTTTTGTCGAACCTTGTGTACATAAACGTGTAACTTATTCTGTGTAGGCCTGAGCCTGTGTGTTCTGTGCGTATTTGTTAGAAACAAATAGGGTAGGGAACAAATATATTTTATTTAGCAATGCATGCATTTAACATAATGTATTAAGTATTTAAGTTTAGGAACGTGAACTGCTTAGGGTTATAAATAATTTCAGTTTCAAACACTGTTTAAATATTGGTAGTTTGCAAGGTAGGTTTTTGATATTAACAATACTTTTAGTAGTAAAGCAAAAGGTTCAATTTTACAATTATTTCATGATAATAGCAATAATTTAGTTTCTACTGGTGACTTTTGTTACATATGGGTCCAAAAAAACTTTGTCCCCCCCCCCAGTCAAAAACATTAGCAGCCGCCACTGGATATAATCAAATCTGAACGTGAATTCCAAACTGCAGCTCGAAGCCGACAGAGAGCTGCGCACAACGCGTGGAATTGACAATGCGTCGCGGAACCGGACACCGTCACAGTTGGGCCGGGGGTTTTATTGTGTCTGCTTCAACACACGCGCTCTTTCTCCGCTGTAGCGTCACCATACGTTGATACGTTGATGAATAATACTCTCGGTGGAATTATATGTTGCATGTAGTATGTGGTGTGTGTGTGTGTGTATGTGCGCGCGCGCGCGGCGTGTTTGTGACATAACAAAGAGTAAGATTTTTTATTCTCGTTCTGTCTTCGTAATAGATTTTTCTGAGTGTGCATATTCCAAATGTTTTTATTAGGAACAAAGTTAATCTTAATTTCAATATTTTTAATACTATTTTGTAATGTCTAGAGTACACTGCACAAGAAACAAAATAAACATTCATAATATTATAAATTAATTATGAAACCTGGACAATGACAAAAAATAGCGAGAGACGTCTAGTGAAAGACGGATTCTATGAACAATATTTAGAGGAATACAAGAAAATGGAATGTGGCACAGGCGCTATAATTATGAACTGTGCCAGCTTTACAAACAGCCGGACATTGTCAGGATAATCAAAATATACAGGCTAAGGTGTGGGTTGCACACGTGGAGAGAATGGAGTAAGGAAAGCCTACGAAACATATTTTCTACCGGAAACCAATGCGTAGTAGAAAAAAAGGGGAAGACCCCGAAGTAGATTCCGAGGACCTCGGAAAGCTGAACATATGAAACTGGAATGCCAGGGCACGCAATAGGGAAGAATGGAATCGACTTTTGGAGCTGGCCAAGACCCACCGAGGGTTGTGGAGCCACGGCTGATGATGATGCCTTTTATTACAAATAATTACTAAACAAAATTAGCGTATGGTGTTAAAATTAGTGTACGAAACAGGAGAAATCCTATTCATAAAGTGATGATGATCATGATGATCACTTTCCTCCAAACCTTAACAATCACTTCGATCCGCACTTGTAAATTCGTCAGGTGTAACTGAACTAGGCTTCTTCAAAATCCAGTATTTATTAGGGATGAGCATCGGCAGAAAACCATCGATGTTTACATCGATGTTAACATCGTGAAGAGTACATCTATGTTAAAAAACATCGGTATTTTCGGTATGAAAACATCGATGTTTTATGACTGAAAACATCGATGTTTTGATGCCAATGTTGCAATTCAAATAAAAATCTATTCTTTTTACATGTTTGTAATAGTAAAAATAATTGGGGATGAGTAATAAATAAAAATAATTAAAGAGAAGAATAATATACCCAGATACTTTACTCACTTACCTTATCAGAAGATTCTGAAAAACCAAAAGCCCTTGGGTCACCACCACATTTTGACAGGCGGAATGTGGAAACCTCAACACTGTACCCGAGAAAACAATTTAAATACATCTAACTTCCCCGTATCAGAATTTCCAGGGCCGTTGACGAACTCGTTGAGATCAGGTTAGGTAAAGGCGAGGTGACGTTAAAATAATTTAACTCACATTCATAATTAACTAAATCTGGTCATTATTATTTATTATTTATGTACTGTGGCATAGGCTGGTGTGGTATAGACCCATAGTACTGTGGGCCTGACGTGAACACCCTACGTTCAGGATTTTTGAAAATTCTACTGATGATGGCAGCCATTGAAGCTGTTGAAACGTTTGATTTGGTAATAAACCATGGACCACGGCCAAACAGCCCCGATAACTTGAATCATACAAAAGAGTTTAAATTTAGATTAAGGTTAAATGAAGAAATGTATAAAGATTTCTCTGAATTTTCCATAGAAATGCAGAAAAAGATAAAAATTTTATAAATATTTATTAAGAACCAAAATTAAAGGATTAACGAAACAGGTAGTTGAATATGAAAGAAACATGACAACAAAAATTGATGATACAAAGAAGTAGTGGAAGATATAAGACGACTTAATATAAGCCCATTGTTTTCTTCACGTAATTAGTACAAACTTATTTTTAGGCTGTTCACCGTTACACAGCATTTTATTTCATTAACAGTAGTACTAATAGATATCATTTTTTGCTACTTTACAACACTGTAAGCAATGCTTAAAATACTTATACGGAAACTTTACCACTAGTGTGTCTTTTTTTTATGTCAGACTATGCTACGACAATTACGTAGAGCTCTCGAAAAGTCGGCAGGTGCAGTTACGTAAGTCGGCAGGTGCAGTTACGTAAGTCGGCAGGTGCAGTTACGTAAGTCGGCAGGTGCAGTTACGTAAATCGGCAGGTGCAGTTACGTAAGTCTGCAGGTGCAGTTACGTAAACGTTATACACGTTTCTCGGCTACCCGAGCACGTGTAGTGTCTCTGTCAAGGCCGTGCACTCAAGTACGTTTAAGACTGTTCGAGCATTCTTAACTATGCAAATTATGTTGGCACGCCGCAAACAATGTAGAAAATTATTCTGGAACCTCTGTGGGATCTATATAAGCATCAGTGGCCGGCTTAGTTACACCTGGCTTGTGTTGTAGAGTGCAGCGGATCCAGTAATTTTTGTGGATTAATGGAAAGTGATTATTATGCGAAATTATTGTGAAACTCTGTTAGTCGACATTATTATTGCGTGTGGACAAATTCGCCTTGAATTATTGTATAAGGCAATTTTCGATTTCAAATTGTTATTTGTGACTAATTAACGCTGGTAATTGGTGACTTCATTGGTGTCTGTATTTTGTTTCCACTGTACAATACGACGATCCGTGAGACCGTCGTAACAATAGGCAGTACTTTTTCTTACAGATTAATCAGTTTTTCATAATAGTTTACAAAAGTAGTTCGATAGTTAGATGAAACACTTGAAGCGGAACTAGTAGTTTTATTTCATTCATTGCGACCCTGTGTAATGTGTAAACGTTGTAATTAAAGAGTAGCAGTGATACCGGATACAAGATTAGCAGGTTTTGGACACAACGACAGTGCCGTCTGTATATCTATTAACTCAGCCGTGACTACAGTCACTTAACAGATATGGATGTAATCAGTGGCGGCTCGTATAGGGAGGGTAAAAGGGCGCAGCCCTCCCACTAAATTTGCAAATTAAACTTGTCAATAATATAACTATAATGTGTAGTATCCTTATGTGAAAGATATTTTTGGGACGACTAATAGCGATCACCCGACGTTTTCGGCATGGTCCCGCAGCCGGACGCTTTCGCTGTCGCCCTCCCTGCATAGGCGGGTCTTGCGGGGAGCGGGGAAAGAGGACGTGTACACATGTCTATGCTTTTAAATCAGCAGCAGCCATTATAGGAGTGGCTCTGCCCGCTGTCTAATTTAGCGGCTCTTTTCATAGAGAAGTTTTTTTCACTCAGTAAAGCGAACCAGTTCTTTGAATCAGTTCACGAGCGGATCGCCCATCTCTACAGAGAACCGGAGCGTTGTTCAAAACTTCTCTGTTGCTGTTTAAGGGCATATATTTTCTCTTGTATTTTATATAGTTTTGATTGTGTTCTTGTTGTATTTTTTGTGTCAACGTAATGTTCTAATAACTTATTCTTTATTAGGCAGTGTATTCTGTGTAAGATAGTGTTTTTGTCGAACCTTGTGTACATAAACGTGTAACTTATTCTGTGTAGGCCTGAGCCTGTGTGTTCTGTGCGTATTTGTTAGAAACAAATAGGGTAGGGAACAAATATATTTTATTTAGCAATGCATGCATTTAATAACATAATTTATTAAGTATTTAAGTTTAGGAACGTGAGCTGCTTAGGGTTATAAATAATTTTAGTTTCAAACACTGTTTAAATATTGGTAGTATGCAAGGTAGGTTTCTGATATTAACAATACTTTTAGTAGTAAAGCAAAAGGTTCAATTTTACAATTATTTCATGATAATAGCAATAATTTAGTTTCTACTGGTGACTTTTGTTACATATGGGTCCAAAAAAACTTTGTCCCCCCCCCCCCAGTCAAAAACATTAGCAGCCGCCACTGGATATAATCAAATCTGAACGTGAATTCCAAACTGCAGCTCGAAGCCGACAGAGAGCTGCGCACAACGCGTGGAATTGACAATGCGTCGCGGAACCGGACACCGTCACAGTTGGGCGGGGGCTTTTATTGTGCTGCTTCAACACACGCGCTCTTTCTCCGCTGTAGCGTCACCATACGTTGATACGTTGATGAATAGTACTCTCGGTGGAATTATATGTTGCATGTAGTATGTGGTGTGTGTGTGTGTGTGTGTGTATGTGCGCGCGCGCGCGGCGTGTTTGTCACATAACAAAAAGTAAGATTTTTTATTCTCGTTCTGTCTTCGTAATAGATTTTTCTGAGTGTGCATATTCCAAATGTTTTTATTAGGAACAAAGTTAATCTTAATTTCAATATTTTTAATACTATTTTGTAATGTCTAGATTACACTGCACAAGAAACAAAATAAACATTCATAATATTATAAATTAATTATGAAACCTGGACAATGACAAAAAATAGCGAGAGACGTCTAGTGAAAGACGGATTCTATGAACAATATTTAGAGGAATACAAGAAAATGGAATGTGGCACAGGCGCTATAATTATGAACTGTGCCAGCTTTACAAACAGCCGGACATTGTCAGGATAATCAAAATATACAGGCTAAGGTGTGGGTTGCACACGTGGAGAGAATGGAGGAAGGAAAGCCTACGAAACATATTTTCTACCGGAAACCAATGCGTAGTAGAAAAAGGGGAAGACCCCGAAGTAGATTCCGAGGACCTCGGAAAGCTGAACATATGAAACTGGAATGCCAGGTCACGCAATAGGGAAGAATGGAATCGACTTTTGGAGCGGGCCAAGACCCACCGAGGGTTGTAGAGCCACGGCTGAAGATGATGACTTTTATTACAAATAATTACTAAACAAAATTAGCGTATAGTGTTAAAATTACTGTACGAAACAGGAGAAATCCTATTCATAAAGTGATGATGATCATGATGATCACTTCCCTCTAAACCTTAACAATCTCTTCGATCCGCACTTGTAAATTCGTCAGGTGTAACTGAACTAGGCTTCTTCAAAATCCAGTATTTATTAGGGATGACCATCGCCAGAAAACCACCGATGTGTACATCGATGTTAACATCGTGAAGAGTGCATTGATGTTAAAAAAACATCGGTATTTTCGGTATGAAAACATCGATGTTTTATGACTGAAAACATCGATGTTTTGATGCTAATGTTGCAATTCAAATAAAAATCTATGCTTTTTACATGTTTGTAATAGTAAAAATAATTGGGGATGAGTAATAAATAAAAATAATTAAAGAGAAGGATAATATACCCCGATACATTACTCATTTACCTTATCAGAAGATTCTGAAAAACCAAAAGCCCTTGTGTCACCACCACATTTTGAAAGGCGGAATGTGGAAACCTCAACACTGTACCCGAGAAAACAATTTAAATACATCTAACTTCCCCGTATCAGAATTTCCAGGGCCGTTGACGAACTACTTGAAAACAGGTTAGGTAAAGGCGAGGTGACGTTAAAATAATTTAACTCACATTCATAATTAACTAAATCTGGTCATTATTATTTATTGTTATAATGATTATAAAGTGTTTTGAATAAACATACATAAAACCACCTCCTTTAACAAAAACAGAAACCTCTTTAAATCTATATCAGGTTTGTTTACTCCTAGTGAAAGTTTAAATTAGTATTCCCAAAGAGAGATAGGCCTACAAATTCTCTTCTTTTCTTTTAAACAGTAAAAGCTTAATAAAATCGCAGTGTAGAGTAGCACAGTTAATACGTTTAGTTTCAATTTATTTATTATAACAAATTATACAGGTATATGTATAATAAGTATATAATAACAGGTATTCGTAGTTCGTACCTGTTATTTTTTTGTAACGGTTACGTTGGTACCTGTAACTTTCGTATACTAGTTTAGCCTACTTCTATAAAGAACAGAATATGAGATAAAAAATAATACAAATAAGGCACTTGGAATGAAGCGTAATTCATTTTAAAAATACCTGTAACGTTGCAATATATCTTTTGGGTGGCATAATTAACGGGTATATAATTATGAACGATGCCGATGATATTAAAAATTAAAATGTAAATTATTTAAATTAT
Source organism: Magicicada septendecula (assembly GCA_034769895.1). NCBI lineage: Eukaryota > Metazoa > Arthropoda > Insecta > Hemiptera > Cicadidae > Magicicada > Magicicada septendecula. Next base: position 51,094,541 of record CM068367.1, read on the forward strand.
GTTCTAACACTATCACAATTAAAAGAGAAAAACGCTACACCCAATATAAAAAATAACTAGAAAATCTAAAACTAAATCTGAATGAAAACCAAATACGACTAACGTAAGGGTAAACCGTTATTTCGTACGTATGTCATGTATGTAAGCTAAAGTTAACTTTGAAACTGTTAAAACCTATGTAACGGTCTCCTATAAAATGGTTTAGTTTAGTTTTACCATATTATTACATCACTACGCTACTACGTGCTCATATACGTGGTACTTATCGTTTACCTAGTTTAGGGAGCAAACTACGTAGCCATTAATATCTAAAATAAAAATTTGTTGATTTAAAATAAACTAAATTTAACAATCAACTTAAAAAAAGTCTTCATTACAAATTAAAAAAAGGGACCCAAAAAAAGTGTTCAAAGGAAAACATCGAAATGAAACCATCGATAGTATGAAAACATCGCAACTGAACCATCGATGGTAAAAACATCGAACATCGAACGTTAACCATCGATGTTTTTGGAACATCGGCCATCGATGCTCATCCCTAGTATTTATACCACGGCCGTCTTGCATTGTAGTGAGATAGCGCGCTTGGTGACGGTAGTGTAGCTGAGTAACGTCTGCAGTGAACTGGTGTACGAGTTACGTACAACAATCCACAGCGTAACGTATAGCGCGCTTGGTGACGGTAGTGTAGCCGAGTAACGTCTGCAGTGAAATGGTGTACGAGTTACGTACAACAATCCACAGCGTAACGTATAGCGCGCTTGGTGACGGTAGTGTAGCTGAGTAACGTCTGCAGTGAAATGGTGTACGAGTTACGTACAACAATCCACAGCGTAACGTATAGCGCGCTTGGTGACGGTAGTGTAGCTGAGTAACGTCTGCAGTGAAATGGTGTACGAGTTACGTACAACAATCCACAGCGTAACGTATAGCGCGCTTGGTGACGGTAGTGTAGCTGAGTAACGTCTGCAGTGAAATGGTGTACGAGTTACGTACAACAATCCACACCGTAACGTATAGCGCGCTTGGTGACGGTAGTGTAGCTGAGTAACGTCTGCAGTGAAATGGTGTACGAGTTACGTACAACAATCCACAGCGTAACGTAATTCTGCCGTGGCCCCATATACGTGCAGGGAGTCACGTGTTCAAGCAGTGATACGGTACTATCTACTTCCTCAGCGTTTTATTTTTTCGAGGTATCAATATTATTAAAGTTTTTGTGCTGTGACTAGGTGTTTAACGTCTAAGATATTATTAATTATGCACATGCACAGTGAATTTTTTTTCACAATTGCAGACTCTGAATCTTTCTCGTAAATCTGGAGCCTTTTCTGTTATAAGACCTTATTATATGTACGATTATCCCCACGATTCTTATTATTTTTATAGTAGTGTGGGATAACTACAATATTTGCTTCATTTAATTTCAAGTAACGAGCTGTTATCGTTCTCGTCTAAAACGGAAGAACGATCTGTAAGGAAATTTTTTTGGAGGTGGGGGGATAAAAATTGTGCCTAGTGGCGGCATATTTCAAAAGCCGACCCTGGTCTCATAGAGTCTCTAGCATACATTTACACTGGAGAAATGTCTGTCAGAAAACGAATTTGTTATAATAACATTAACAATAACAATAGCAATGATGACGATGATGTTAGTGATGAATATATAATATATTTATTTCAATCACTTTCTGCTACAGTCCGTTTCTTGATGTATATAATACATTTAATATTTATACATAAATTTACCTCAAGATGTTATTTTTCTATTTGCAACATGTTTCGGGTACTATCTTGTACCCATCCTCAGCCTTCCGGTTTTTTTGTCTGGTGAAGTACATATGTGTTGTTGGTTGACTATTATTATTGTGGCTTCCTGTTGGCTTCTGGTATTTCAAGTTGGTTTTATTATAAAAATACTATGATCAAAATAGAAAATAAAATCAAATACAAAATAAAAACTGAACAATTAAGAATTAATCAAACTGAATAACACATAAATAATAACAACAACAAAAAATGGGCCACATTCACATATATAAATAATAAAATGACAAAACTAACAAAACTATTTAAAAACACAGATATAAAAATAGCATACAAAACTAATAAAAATAAATTACAAAATCTAAATAGCTCACACAACAAAGATAATACAACAACTAACGGTATATACAAAATTGGATGCCAATGTAACACTAATAAAACATATACCACACAAAGGCATCATAATGAACATATGGGAAAATTTACAAATAATACCTGAACAAATACAAATCAATACAAAACATGGCACAATATTCAAAGCACTCAACATTGAAAATACACAAAAAACTAACACATACACCACAATCACACACAATAAAACCAACTTGAAATACCAGAAGCCAACAGGAAGCCACAATAATAATAGTCAACCAACAACACATATGTACTTCACCAGACAAAAAAACCGGAAGGCTGAGGATGGGTACAAGATAGTACCCGAATCATGTTCCAAATAGAAAAATAACATCTTGAGGTAAATTTATGTATAAATATTAAATGTAATATATTTATTATAATTATATTATAATAATAAATAATCCATTATTTTTTTTACACGAATAGGGCAGCCGAGGACCAAGCGTATATCATTTCCTTTTCTTCTCCTGTCAGAAGGCCCTCATTCGCACACTATGCGCTGCCTTCCTTTCCACGGTCCACACCTTTCTTGTCTTCTTCTCTTGAGGCAGAGAACCTCAAGATTTTGAATTTTGTTTCTGTATGTATTTCTATCCACACAGTCGTTCAAAGAGATGCACAGTTTCATCGTTTCTTCTTTGAGTTGTTTGGTGCATCCGTTCAGACTAGAAAGTTGCCAAATATATTTGAAAATTTGTTTATTTAATCTGGACCGATCTATCCGAACCATATGTCTTCGGAATCTCAATCTTTTTCTTCGGAAAGCCGTTTTCAGATTTTCCAGATCCCTGTACAGCTCTTATTTGGGTCTATGCCTGTACCCATCTTCAGTTTTCTTGGGGCCATAAATTTTCTGAAGAATTCTTCTTTCAATTTTAAGAAGAGGTTCCAAATTCTGAAAGCACATTGTTTCCACTCCATACATGGTCACCGGCCTGATCACAGTGCTATAATGGCGGACTTTCTCACTTCTGGAAAGGGTTTTCTTTCCGTACAGTTCCCAGGTTAGAGGACAGGCCTTTTCTAATTTGAGTTTTCTTATCTTAAAGGATTATTTGTCTGATTCGTTTTGGGATGTGTTTTCCCGATTAAGTAATCCATTATATTAATAAATAATAATAATAATAATAATAATAATAATAATAATAATAATAATAATAATAATAATAATAATAATAATATTTATTACCAATTTTCCTTTACATATAATAAAAATTATACAATAAAGGACCTATAGGGGGCATAAATGCCCGTACATAGGTTGGTCCTTAGAATTAATATTTATATACTTAATACTAATTGTGAGTTTTACCTCACCGATCATAATAAATATTAAAAATAAATTATTTTTCAATTTTAACAAAATTTTAGTTTGTACTATAACACAATTCAATAAATAAATAAAAAAAAGAGAAAAAAAGGTCCATATCATAATAGACTGTTTTTTTGATTAATCAATAACAATGTTCCTAATTTTTTCTTTGATTTTTTTTAAGCACTTTTATATTTACACTTAGATTTTTCAGTTCATTAGGTAATTCATTAAAATATTTTATGGCATAATACACATAGCTTCTTTGCCCAATACTTAATAGGTGTCGCGGCAATATAATATTTTTATACCGTGTGTTGATTCGATTTTGTAAAAACTCACTTTTTAGATCATTGTATTGATAAACTATAGAATTCACTACAAACACCTGTTTAATATTTAATGGTTTATTCGAATCTTGTTCATTGACTCCTATAATTTTAAGAATACAATTTGCAGCCGATCCAATGCGTCTAGAGATGATTTATATAATCATCTATTATATAATAATATATAAGTTATAAGTTATAGTATATAAGTTATATTAATACTAATATAATTTTTATTCCATTTATCCGCTGTGGAAAATATACGAGAATGGCATGATGAATTCAGATGTCAAACAATATTAAAGTTTTTGTATTAGAATCAAATACAAAACTTTTTAAACAAACTAAATGCAACTTAAATAAAACTAAGAAAATCATACCAGCCGAAAACTGTAATCATTTTGTTACTAAACATTGTTTCTGGGATGGGCGGTTAACGGACTAAAATCCTTCGTTGTTAGCAGTTTTATAATGTGCTAATATTTTTGACGAGAGTCGATCGCTCTGGAGAAGATTTTCTTGTCACGCGGCGCTATTTTCTGTCAAATGAAGAGAACATTTTTTTTTTGTCGCAAAACAAATATAACAGTTAAAGAATTTTATGTTTTGAATAGTTTCTTTCTCTCACCCCGTTTAAGTCAGTGTAAATATTGAGAAGTAAAAACTATTTGAGAAATCGAACGTGTTGCAAAGAAAAAGTTAATACTTTAGAGTTTAATATGAGATACAGATTTTATACGTGTTGGACTTATTTAAACAATTTAATGTTTTTAATTTACCAAATATTTTGATAATGATAATTTATTATCGTTTAATTCCAAATAATTTGACGGCTGCATAAAAATGAGACAGCGATGATAAACTTCGGAAAACACAAACTCGAAAAGGAAGCAAAAATTCGAAAGGTTGCAACCTCTCATCTGAATTGTTTAATTTACAGTATATATACAAGACGCGCTTAACAAAGTAGATGAGAAAACTGTCAATCGAGTTTAGAACATCTTTATCTCTTCTTAAGAACGCCATTTCCGAGGCCTGTATTTTACTGTCTTGTTTCTTGTTGTTGTCCACAATTCATACCTACAGGACAGTACAGGGACTGCCATAACTTTGTAGAACTTTAATTTCGTATCTCGACGTACCTTGTTTCTGAAAATACGGTTGATTGTCCCACAGATAGTCTGGAACTTACTTCACTTAAATCATTTCCCAAAAAAATTGAAGTAGCTCACCTGTTCTAGAATTCGATCACCAATCATTAATTTTGATCTTACTGGCTCCCTGGTTCGAAATGCCATTACCTTTGTTTTTATAGTGGAGATTTTTATATTTTATTGTTTGCAAATTCAGTGAAACTTAAAAACAGATTTTTGTAAATCAGACTTTATTTTTTGAAGTACAAGAAAGTCGTCAGCAAACAGGAGCACAATCAAATATCTGTCTCGTGAAATCTTAATACCAGGGTTCACTAGGTGTTTCCATTTTCTTACCAGGTCGTCAATGTAAATGTTAAAAAGAAGAGGTGATATACTGCACATTTGTCCAATACCTTGATTGATAGATATGTTAATCCGTTAATCCTTTTTCAAATGTTTTTACTTGTTTGTGGTCAAAACTTAAGATACTTTGTTCGCTTTCTCACTAAAAGTTTTATATTTTTATGTTCCAAAATGTTAAATTTTTTTTTATGGCGATCTGTAATCTGTTCGACTAAGCGAACATCTAACAAATTGGCTGACAACACACACAGGATTATGAAGAGCTGGCCATCGACAGCTATTCTTGTTTTTGATAATAGATTAAAGACGTACACAAAATACAAAACTAAATGATAAAACATGTAAACAAATGAAGAAAAATCACTTCCACGTCCTGCTGGCATGATACAATAAGTTCAAATATAAACCCATAAGGCACATATCCAGGTTGACATTAACACGTATGAATGACACGAATACAAAAACATACAGAACAGATATCACAGACAGTACAATCAAATGTTAAAAGTGAATAAACTGTTTGGTATAAAAAGTTATGACAAAATAACATTATATTTATAACTAGAAAAAAAAGATTTTAACCAGTCGACGAAACGGAACGAACCAACCACTCCGCCCCCGCTCAAAATTTGTAAATTATTCATCACCCACCAAATGTCAGAGCGGATTAGGCAACCCTCACGTCACCTCTGTAAGTGATTCTTTTCTGTTTAACAAACAAGTGCTTTAATGAACGTCAACCTTTTGCTTCTGATAGAATCTTTTAAAGAAAATTTAATTTAAAATTGTTTTTGAAATATTCCTTGTAAAGAGAGTGAATATGTTTTTTTTTCATATTTCAAATACAACATTAGAATTGTCGATTTTTAAAAGTAACGAATAAATATGGAGAAAGAATAGATATCTGCCAAACTCAGGAAGATATTATACAGTACGTAATATTAATTACGTAATATTACGACACATAAGTCTACAGAAATAAAATTAAAACATCGAATTAAAAAAAATTAGTTTTAAATCCTAAAACATTAATTACACACGATCTGCTATGAACGTGTTTCCTTTCCTGTTACATTTTTGAAATGCGTCAACTTATTAATTAAACTTACGTGAAGCAGCGATAAAGTCACTTTCTTAGTTGTTTGAACTCTGTTAATTAAGCAGTATAGTTTCAGATACGTCAATCTGATTTCTTATTTATACTTTTGAAATTATATTGAAACACTATTGAAGTAATCAGCGTCTCACGCTGACTCTTTATAACCTTTTTTTTTTTTTTTTTTTACAGCCTAAAGGCACCATATGGTGTTATTATAAAGCGATCGATTTCGCCCAGGTTATCACAATATTGTAAAATATTATAGCACATTTTATTATAAAACATTATTATTTATAACAAAAAAATTGAATTATAGGTACCATAAAAAAACGTGTTTTTAGGTTAAAAGTACAATAACTTTGTTAAATGGCTACTAAATGCATAAAAGTTAAAAAAAAAACTTGTAAAGAATTTAATTCTAAGAAAAATGGTGTAACTTAAATAAAGTTAATAAAAATCAACAAAAAATTCCAATAGTTTCCAATTTTCCAAAATTTGTTTTTAGGCAAAGATTTTTCTGTTTTACGTCGTATATCATGAAACGTATGGGAGATACAGTTCTGCGACCTGGTTTATTCGATTTTGCAGGTCAAAAACCATAAGAAACAACAGAAATGGCCCCTTCCCAGAATTTTAGAATTTACCCGGGGGAACCGAAACCCGGGAGAAATCTTTCGCTAGTCTTAACTCGATTACAAAGCGTTTCCGGACATATGTTTATATGAACTTTTTTTCTTCTTTTACACTATAGAACCATTTCTCAAATTATTTCCCTCTTCTCCTGGGACACCCTGTATATAAGGTATCACAAGGGAAATCACAAGGGAAGCAAGATATAAAACGCGCAGCGTAGTTGAATCAACATCAGGACGCCTTGATAATGTTACGGGATTACGGAACGAAACGTCGGCAATATAAGCATCACATACACGGATGTACCCAAAAAACCTGCTACAACACATATATATATATATATATATATATATTGCGACAGTACAAATAAGTGATGTACTGAGCATTGAATATAAAAATTTAAATATACGTAATAAACTGTAAATAATTAATAATATATTAGAAATAAGCATGTCAGGAATTGCAAGCTTGGCTCAGACAAAAATTAGAACAGGTGTTTCGACCTGAATCGACGTGCACACACACACAAATGTAACTGAAAGTGTGTACACCAGTATTTTGCTAGTGTGTGTGAACGCAGGTCTATGCAGGCGAGTTTACCACCCCAAGATGAGTAATTGCATAATTACTGTTTTTCCGTAATTATTCATAAACTATAATTAAAGAGTAAAATCCAAAAACACAATAAAATGTAAGAAAATTTACTAAATACTGTGTACGAAAACCATGTGAAAGTGCCACACCGTACGAGTGTAATAGTGAAATAACTGTGTACAAATCGAAAGGGTTAAGTTGCAATGTTCAAAATTACAGTGAACATGTGTTGTAAAAATAGTTATAAGATAAGTATAAGAGTATGCTTACAGGACTCTGAAATTCGCAGATATATAAGAAATAGCGAAATTGACAAAGAGTGGGGGAACTGAATCCAGAGACAGTTTCTGACATGTCGATTTCGTACTACTGCAGGTGTCGACCAAGACATGGGTATAAATAGGACACACAAGCTACAGTGGTTTTCTTTCTTAAATCATCCACGGTGCAGCGGGAGCTTCTGCCCGTCCACACAAAATATTTAAATTTTTGTAAATAATTTCATCCTTCCAGTTACATACAGTTATGTAACTTGATTGTCAAACCAACTGTTTTTAAATAATAACAAAATTACATAAGAAGATCCACATAAGAAGATCCATTGACGTCAGAAACAGCACGAGGAGAAGTTCCACAGAGAGAGAGAGTCGACGCTGGACAAGAAGAGAGAGTCGACGCTGGACAAGAGGCGAGTCGACGCTGGACAAGAAGCGAGTCGACGCTGGACAAGAGGCGCGTCGACGCTGGACAAGAGGCGAGTCGACGCTGGACAAGAGGAGCGAGTCGACGCTGGACAAGAGGACGCTGGAGTGCGAGACGAGGACGACTACAGATGGATCAAATGATCGAGTATGATTGACGACAATAAGGTGATAAACAACTTATTTATCTCTTTATCGAACAATGAACTCAAAGACTATTAAAGCCATTCTTGTTTTATTTAAAAGTAAGAGCCAATGTTTATTTTAAAGTAGAATTAAAATCATAGATGTTTTAGAAATACGATTAACGTAACAAGAGCTCAAATTAGTATTGAAATAAAACGAATACAAAGAATTTAAATGAAAACAATTAGTGTTTGATATAAATCAGTACTGAGAAACAAAAGATAAATTCAATAACTATTAATATTTTGAGTACATTACAATATATAAAAAGATATTTAAATATTGATATTTTGAAACACATTAATTGACTGAGTAGTCTGAAAATGAGATTTTTCTTTAATACAATAATTAGTAGAATAGAATATTTAATCAGTAAGGATGTATATAGCATAAGCCTTACGGCATAATAACAAATAATAACGAATGTTTTAAGTCGAAGTAAGTGCTAAGTGCACAATTTTATTAATATCAAATAAATTTGAAATACCGTTACAAGTTACATAGAGTTCTTATTGCAGATACACCTGAAACCCAATTTAAATGCTATTTTGTTACATAATTTGTCAATCTTGAACGTGAGACCAGTCACGCCTATTTTATGTATATCGTATTGTGCATATTAATTATCGCTTCCAACGTGGAGCATCACAAATGTAAATTATATTATATTTACAACGTTATATCGTTGCATAATATGGCGTCACAGATCGTGGGGCTCCGCAAACACAAATAAATTTATATTTGCAACGTTGTATCGTGTTATAATATGGCTCCCAAAGAACGTGGGGCTATACAAATTAATTACATATAAATTTGTACACATACAACATATATTATGCATAAATTTGTACACATAATTATCGTTGTAAAATATGTCGCCCTGGACGTGGGGCACGACATGCCTAAATTTATGTGCAAAAATTTGTTACATAAATTGTAGCCCATGAACGTATGGCCCAATCCCCACCATTTAACTATTAAAATTTTTTTTATGTAGCTAAATGGTTGCTCTAAAATATAAGAGTGTGTTAAATAAAAAATGTATTATATGTAATAATTATTTGTATTAAACAGTAACTGAACGTAATGTTAATTGTTGTGTAATCACACAGCTGGCGCCCACAAATAATATTGTTTGTGTATGTAACAGGTGTAACTGTAATGAGTATTAATAATAACTATTAATAAAAATACAGAAATAAATAAATAAGTAGGGAACGGTTATCAATAATAATTGTTAAAGAATACTAAATAAATTATTACTAAATAAATATTTTAATAATACTTCAACATGACGACTTCAGGAAATTTAGACGTAGAGGCATTCCAGACGATGATGCGTGCCTGGGTCGATGAATTAAGCACAAAACAGACAGAAAATTTAAATAAACAGACAGAAAATTTAAATGCTAGAATAGACGAACTAAAAGAAATAAATACAAAACAAACAGAAAGTTTAGAAAATAAATTAGAGCTACAATCCGAAAATTTTAGACAGGACACCATAAAAATCACAGAGAGTCTAGATGAGTTAAAAATTGATAATCTTGAAATACAACAAAGTATAGTAAACGGTACTGCACAGTTAACTGAAAAAATTGTTAATACAAATTTACGTGTTGACACGATCGCAGAAAATGTCTGTGGAATAATTAATACACAAACGGGGCTAATATGTGAAAAGATAATATGTGAAGAATTCATAGTAGTTGAAAATACGTGTGTAATTATTAACGATAATTATAAAGTAATTAACATTAAGGAAGAGAAGCAAATTAATGTTAATAAAACGTACCTTATTAATAGCGATATTCCAAGTGTGAGACACACACACAATAGTAAGTCACACAAGGTGACACATGTGAAACCTTTAGGACACCACACTTACGGAGATAAACATCACTGTAGGTATAACAAGAAACGTAGTAATTTATCTAGACGAAACACTACACAAAATTGTGGTAAAGATGACGGTAGGTATAAGCACGAGAAATATAAAGCCAACGATAATTATAGTGTCGATAATTATAACTGTAGGTATAAAAACTACAAAGATTATTATAGGCGATGCACGAGAGCAAAACGCATACGAACTAGTAAAAAATGCGTTTGTCAAAAGCAGCTACGCGGAGAGAAGGAGAGAATTATGGAATGCGACCGTTACGAGAGAAAGAGACGGAGAATAAAGTTTTCACCCTACGAACAGGTGACTTACACGATCAAAACAAACGTTCACACGGTAAGTACGCACACAAACGTCGCAGCAATGCAACGGAAAGGTAACGAGGGGGTAACCCAATGGAATGTTGTCGCGAGGGTGAGCACAATGAATTTCCTGTGTACAACAACCAATTGTTATAATGAGGGGTGTCAGTTCTAACGACACACCGAACCGAACTCAATACCTGAAAATAAATAATTATTTTTAAATGAAAAAAAATATTACTATTAATTGTTAATAATAATATAAGAGAGTATAATTAAGAAATGTATTATTAATGGTAAGGAATGAAGTGTAGAGAAATATTTAAGAAAGTAATGGTAAAAGATGTTATTGTTGTTATTAATATGAAGAAAGGTTAGGAATGGAAAATAATTGCTATAATTGTCAGAACGACTGATCAAGCGAACACTTAATGGAGATACAAGGACACAGAAGAAAGCAAGAGTGAAAAGTCAAAAGGGCAGAGACTACTTAGGATTAAGGACTTCGAGAAAAATATCGTTGTTTTCCAAGACAGTTCCTCTGTAACCGATCATGCGACACACTACAAAGCTAAAAGACTATTCTGTTACGGAAGTGTATTTCAGGAAAGTAATAGCGATCAGAAAGGTAATGTTAAGGAAATGTAATAAAAGGTAATGAATGTTAATGTATTGTATAAGTAATGTAAAGACTAAGTAATGTCATGTTAAGAAAAAAGTTAAGGAAGATTAGAAACGAAGGTAAGAATGTATGAGTAAGATAATGTAAAATTAAGGACCGAATTCACACACATACGTAGGAATGCAGAGTGTACAGAAGGAGAACAAGGGAGAGCTAATTGCAGTGGATTTTCTGGGACCACTACCACGATCAAGTCGAGGTGTGAAGCACATATTGGTATGTATCGATGTGTTTTCCAAGGCAGTCCGACTGTACCCAATTATACGACCCACAACCAAAGTTGTTCTAAAGATACTACTGCAGAAATATATTCCGTCATATGGAAAAATGAAGAAGGTACTCAGTGATCAAGGTGTAGAATTCCAAAGTGAAAAATGGGAGAGGACGTTAAGGGAAAATGGAATACAACCTGTACTCACATCCATAAGACATCCTCAAGGAAACCTTGCTGAGAGAGTTAACAAAGAATTAGGTCAATATTTATGAATATATTGTCATGATCAACACAATAAATGGGCAGAATATTTACCATTTCTTGAGAAAGCCATTAACAAAAATTATAATGAAGCAACAGGATATACTCCAATGGAATTAGAGGAAGATAAGAAGCCAAACAGATTTTGGACTAAGTATGTAAACAAACCTAATAATCAAAATGTACCTGTACGAATAAGCGTGAAAATTGAATACGCAAAGCAACGGATAAGAGAAAGAGGTAACAAGAGAGTAGAAAGATTTAATCTAACTCACAAGCTACAACAATTCAGCGTGGGAGAAAGTGTACTACTCAAAGCTAATCCAGTGGGAAAACGGAGTGATAATACGGCGAAGAAATTCTTCAGACTTTATAATGGACCGTATACGTTAAGACAGCGAGTAGGACAACACACTTTCATCGTATATGATGAGATACAGAAGAAAGAAATTGGTAAATTCCACGCAACGTCATTTAGGAAGTTCTACACATGAAAACGACGAGGTCAATGAAACCAGTCAGATCAGCTGTTTGTTGAAGCCACCCTACTACAAGGTCACGAGCAGTTAGCGTATAAGGAGGGAGGTAAGACATTTGTATACACTCCAATTAAGGGTGAAATGACGAATATTATTCTTTATTATTTTTTACATTTTTTTTCAAGTGTAATAATAATAATAAAAAAAAATTATAATAAATAAATTTATTAATTTTTTTTTCTTACCAAGCAGAGGGATAATGTGACAGTAGAAATAAGTGATGTACTGAGCATTGAATATAAAAATTTAAATATACCTAATAAACTGTAAATAATTAATAATATATTAGAAATAAGCATGTCAGGAATTGCAAGCTTGGCTCAGACAAAAATTAGAACAGGTGTTTCGACCTGAATCGACGTGCACACACACACACACAAATGTAACTGAAAGTGTGTACACCAGTATTTTGCTAGTGTGTGTGAACGCAGGTCTATGCAGGCGAGTTTACCACCCCAAGATGAATAATTGCATAATTACTGTTTTTCCGTAATTATTCATAAACTATAATTAAAGAGTAAAATCCAAAAACACAATAAAATGTAAGAAAATTTACTAAATACTGTGTACGAAAACCATGTACGAGTGTAATAGTGAAATAACTGTGTACAAATCGAAAGGGTTAAGTTGCAATGTTCAAAATTACAGTGAACATGTGTTGTAAAAATAGTTATAAGATAAGTATAAGAGTATGCTTACAGGACTCTGCAATTCGCAGAAATATAAGAAATAGCGAAATTGACAAAGAGTGGGGGAACTGAATCCAGAGACAGTTTCTGACATGTTGATTTCGTACCACTGCAGGTGTCGACCAAGACATGGGTATAAATAGGACACACAAGCTACAGTGGTTTTCTTTCTTAAATCATCCACGGTGCAGCGGGAGCTTCTGCCCGTCCACACAAAATATTTAAATTTTTGTAAATAATTTCATCCTTCCAGTTACATACAGTTATGTAACTCGATTGTCAAACCAACTGATTTTAAATAATAACAAACTTACATAAGAAGATCCACATAAAAGATCCATTGACGTCAGAAACAGCACGAGGAGAAGTTCCACAGAGAGAGAGAGTCGACGCTGGACAAGAAGAGCGAGTCGACGCTGGACAAGAGGCGAGTCGACGCTGGACAAGAAGCGAGTCGACGCTGGACAAGAGGAGCGAGTCGACGCTGGACAAGAGGACGCTGGAGTGCGAGACGAGGACGACTACAGATGGATCAAATGATCGAGTATGATTGACGACAATAAGGTGATAAACAACTTATTTATCTCTTAATCGAACAATGAACTCAAAGACAATTAAAGACATTTTTGTTTTATTTAAAAGTAAGAGCCAATGTTTATTTTAAAGTAGAATTAAAATCATAGATGTTTTAGAAATACGATTAACGTAACAAGAGCTCAAATTAGTATTGAAATAAAACGAATACAAAGAATTTAAATGAAAACAATTAGTGTTTGATATAAATCAGTACTGAGAAACAAAAGATAAATTCAATAACTATTAATATTATGAGTACATTACAATATATAAAAAGATATTTAAATATTGATATTTTGAAACACATTAATTGACTGAGTAGTCTGAAAATGAGATTTTTCTTTAATACAATAATTAGTAGAATAGAATATTTAGTCAGTAAGGATGTATATAGCATAAGCCTTACGGCATAATAACAAATAATAACGAATGTTTTAAGTCGAATTAAGTGCTAAGTGCACAATTTTATTAATATCAAATAAATTTGAAATACCGTTACAAGTTACATAGAGTTCTTATTGCAGATACACCTGAAACCCAATTTAAATGCTATTTTGTTACATAATTTGTCAATCTTGAACGTGAGACCAGTCACGCCTATTTTATGTATATCGTATTGTGCATATTAATTATCGCTTCCAACGTGGAGCATCACAAATGTAAATTATATTATATTTACAACGTTATATCGTTGCATAATATGGCGTCACAGATCGTGGGGCTCCGCAAACACAAATAAATTTATATTTGCAACGTTGTATCGTTGTAATATATATATATATATATATATATATATATATATATATATACACTCATACACTGACATACACTATATTACACTCATACACTCACAATTTCGAACAATATTTAAAATCGTTTTTGAATCCAAACTTTACGGTCTTTCCAATCATCATCCTTCAGATTTCTCTGTGCCATTGCATTAAGGTTTCTATCCAAACGTAAGGTAACGTAAGTTGAAGATAACGGCAGGAAGGAGGTAGCGGAGTATCCAGACGAGAGATGTTGAGAAAAGAACGATTTAAAACGTCAACCACAGTCTCAATAGGACCCCTTTTAACCCCTAATCGACTACTCGGCTGCAAACCATATGAGCAACTCAGGGAACGCTAGAAAAAGACCCCGCTCTCCAACCACTGCATACGTAAACGAGTTGCTCTGGAACCCTCACCTCAAGACTTTGCCGCTATGGAATGTAGAAACACGAATGTTGACGCAAGACGTAACGTTACCCAGCGGGGGCCTTGTGGATGCGTCGTGATATTACAAGTATACATATATTAGACAAGAACTAAAAATCTAATCTTTGCACAAGGAGATTAAAGACAACTAGAAGAGATGGTGCCAACACTTGGACCGTATACCAAATAACCAATTTTCACTGGCAGCTTTGAAATATGGACCTAGTAGGATAAATGTGTGTTAGTAGACCGAGGAGAAGATGTGTTCCGAAACAGGTCAACTAGGGCCTAATACGCGAAGAAGAAGAAGAAGAAGAAGAAGAAGAAGAAGAAGAAGAAGATCAGTACACAGTAGATGAAACTAGAGTAAAGGCAACTGTAAAGAACCGTTAGCGTACTGACAACTGTCCTACAAATGGAAGAAAGCCGTCTTCCAAAAATATCTATAAACTGGCAACTGGAAGACAAAGGCAGACACCCAGATAAAACAAAGTAACTTAAAAACCTTAGCATGGTAGAAATTGTCCCCTCAGGTGTGGAAGGAGAAGAAGAAAGAAATTACTGCGATATTAGGCAACGGAAGACCAAAATAATGGTCAGAAGACGGCGAAGAACAGAGAAAGAAGACAGGCCTCTAGTTTAATAAGGTTACGGCCATCCTGTGCTTCTATACCGCCTTTATAATTGAAGTCTGACAAAGCCTCAGGCTAAGCGAGTCGAGGCTGCTGAAATATCAGTAGGCAGGCAAAAACATCAAAATAACTGAATTAGTTTCAAATTATAAAGCGCTCTACGATCTGCTACAAACGTGTTATTCCTCTCTCTCTCTCTCTCTCTCTCTCTCTCTCTCTCTCTCTCTCTCTCTCTCTCTCTCTCTCTCTCTCTCTCTCTATCTTAATCATTTCAAACGCGTGAACTCAATAATTAAACTTTTACTTGAACAACATTAAAAGAATCACTTAATTAGCTGTTAAAACTTTGTTAATTACACAGTGTTTTGTTTTCGTGCGTCAATCTGCTTTCTTATTTAAACTTTGGGCGGAATTATTAATACGAAACAGTCTCTACGTGACCAGAATTCAGTTGCTGCTCATACTTTATAGATGTGTCGGCTACCGGTTGACGGTCCCAGTCTGATCGTAACGTTTTTCTTGTGCCACCACACACTTGTGTACGTGAAGCTCTGGTACTGAAATGACAAATTTTTTAACTTATAAAGTCTGGAACATAAAAGTTGATCATATAAATTGCATAACTAAAGTACAATGTGAATAGGAGATGTCTACCGAATGTGCATTAGAATTAGTTTTCTTCTCCACTTCCATCATCATCATCATCATCATCATCATCATCATCATCATCTTCTTCTTCTTCTTCTTCTTCTTCTTCTTCTTCTTCTTCTTCTTCTTCTTCTTCTTCTTCTTCTTTTCTTCTTCTTCTTCTTCTTCTTCTTCTTCTTCTTCTTCTTCTTTATCTTTTTTTCTTCTTCTTTTCCCCTTCCAAGGTTAGGTAGGTCTGCCTGTTTAGGCTTTACCATCCAATCCTATATGTTTCCATGCTTCTTCTAGCTTCTTCTTCAGCACTACAGCCCAACGTGAGCCCTGGTTTCCAACACCAGTCTTCTCCAAAGTCTTCTATCCATTGCCATTTCAGTGTAAGCCTTCACGTTCATTCTTCTGAGATCTTCCAGCACATCATCTAATCATCTTATCCTAGGTCGACCCCTCTTTCTGTTTTTGTAGACTTGCGCCTTCATCATTTTCTTTGGCACAACGCTGATCATTCATCCACTCTAGATGACCTAGTAATTGTATTCGTTGAGCCTTTATGAATCTTACAATGTTCTCATGCTTTAATAGCTCATCTATCTCCTGATTAATTCTTATTCTCCATTCGTCGTCTTCTTTAAGCGGCCCAAAAACAGTCTCTATGATATTTCTTTCAAACCTTCTTAGCGTTACTTGTTCCTTTTTAAAATTGTCTTCATGTACCTATCGGGTGATAATTCAAGGCCTGATTTAGTATAACTCCTTCCAGCATTTTGGATACATGTTCTTTCCATGTTTTTTTATACATTTCTGCCGTGTAATGCATTATTCATTGCATTACATTGTAATATAATATCTACATTATCAATCCCAGTCAAGTGTATGGAATTAGGATATTTGAATAACAAACATCACAAAGTATTACGATTATTTACTAAAACTTCCGGGCTGAGAGGCCGTGGTCGATTGCTTAAGATGCTGCTAAACGTTTCGGCCGCACCACCGGTGGCCATCTTCAGTAGCAAAAGAAAAAGAAAAGTGTTCGATAGATGATACGCCGAACACGTCTCCCAATGGACTGGGAACAATGGACTGGGTTGCTTGTTCCCAGTCCATTGGGAGACGTGTTCGGCGTATCATCTATCGAACACTTTTCTTTTTCTTTTGCTACTGAAGATGGCCACCGGTGGTGCGGCCGAAACGTTTAGCAGCATCTTAAGCAATCGACCACGGCCTCTCAGCCCGGAAGTTTTAGTAAATAATCGTAATGACACCGGCCGTGAAAGCCTACGCACTAAGATCACAAAGTATCTCTCCGTCGAGGGATAACGTTACTCAGCGCCACACGCAAAATACAGACCGCCTAGAGTTGTTCTTGGAAAGCGAAAGGAATATTGCCGTTCTGCAGTCAAACAGATCAACACGTCAGTAAGCTAACTCTTCCCCGAGCTCTCCTCCTTGCTACACGTATCATTGTTGTATCGTAACGTATACCCATTCATCAAAATTGCTAAATACCGGGATGTCAGGCGGTGGTCGGTTACTGTAAATTCTCGACATCGTCGACAACGTTTCGCATCCCACCTTCGGAGCTCTTTTTTATCTCGCAAAAAGCGACAGAGTGTTAAGAAAACAGTTACGGCAGATCTTAGGCCGAACGATACCTTACAACCTTTTTTGAGATAAAAGCAAGGTGTATCCATTTTTCGGGTATATCCATTCACCTCGTTGCAAATATACCTCTACAAGCCTTGTACCGTCTCTTTTGCATTCTGCCATGGTATTGTTAGGAGAATCGCATGGATCGCGGTAACAAAACTGGACTAAAACATTGAACACCAGAATAAACAATAGTGACGGTTTTTATTAACATTTTTTTAAAACAAATTATAGAGTCAATAGGGGCAGGCTGTGGGCAATAATGACAAAGAAAAATATCTAGGAACACGTCATTAAAGAGCCATACAAAGTCTTTATGCGGTGAGTCAAATTTTAATTAAGACAGGAAGGTACAAAACTCTTAGTAGTGTGCCTGATCTATTGTGAAGTACAACAAAGGTGCTCATTGTAACCTTATATATACACGATGTCATACACGGACTTTCCATTTGTAACGGAGTTTGCCATTGGTAACTCTGCAGTTGACACGTTGTGATTTGCTGATGACCAGCGTATCTTGTCGAAATAGGAAAGCGGTTTGCAGATGGTTGTGTACTCTCCGAGACGAATGTGCAAGGATATCGGATTACTTATCTCCACACTGAAGACCAAGGATGGTCAGCTTTCATGGAGCTGACCCCATATAAGGAAACATTGCTATAGATGCAGAGCAGGTCAGTATTGCTATAGTACTGCTCTGGAGTAAGCCGGTAATTTTGAACGTCTGGGCTGTAACGAGTCTTACATTACAAACAATGATGTGGTGAAAAAGCTGCACATGTTCAACCATACGTGTGAGACCATCAGGAGAACTCTAAAATTAACGAGAAAGAAAACGTGTTGGAAATTCTACAGGGCGACGACCCTTCCTACACTTATCTATGGCTCTGAAGACTGGACTTTAAAGAAATCACAGGCTAGTGGTATTCAAGCGGTCAAAACGAGATTTCTCAGGCACGTGGCAGGGTGTACTCTTTAAAATCGCAAATGAATATTATCAGTATTCTTGATAGGATTGTCCAATGTCGGCTAAAGTGATTAGAACATCGTGACCGAATGCATGGCTGTTGCATCGCCAAACATCTACGAAATGATAAGCCGACAGGACGAGAGGTGTGGGGCGTCCGAACAAGTGTTTCAGTGTCCAGCTCTAGTCTGTTTTCTTGAAACCAAAACAAACAATTTTTAGAAATTTAATTAGTAAAGTTGTGTTAGTGGGTGTAATCACAAACAGAATAAACACTGTTGCACACCGCTATAAAAAAAATTGTTCCGATTAGAGCTTTGAAGATCCACAGCTCTTCATCAGATCGGAAATCTGTAGTCTATATGTAGATTTCCGATCTGATGATGAGCTGTGATGCTTAAAAGCGCTAATCGGAATAATTTTTCTATAGTGGTGTCTACATTGTTTATCCTGTTCGAAAAATGTTTTGGTTTAATCCTTTTGTAAAGATTTTGATAAAACGTTTACCCTTGTAATTGACAGTTTTTTAATTTCCAAAATTTGAAGTAACTTTATTTTGTTCCTTCCCGAATGTAGTGTAAGAATTTTACACCACGATACCATAAGGAGAGAGATTCCGTGAAAGTACGTATATCTGGTAGTCAGATATTAGTAGAATAGAGAGAGGTTTAAAAAGCTGAACGAAGGAAACAGCGAGAGTTGTAGATATGTACAACATATTTTTTTCCCGTGTTGCCTCCTTCTCTCTCTCTCTCTCTCTCTCTCTCTCTCTCTCTCTCCATTTCTCTTTCAGTTACCAAACTTTATCACAATTACAGTAATACATTAAATGTCGTCAGTGGTATACAGTATAGTTTCTTCTCCTGTCTAAAAGTTTGTCTTGTTTTTTCCACGCTAACACGATCTGTTAGTTGTTGACACTGACTTCACTATTTCGCACTGTTGCGCGCACCTTCACTAGGTTTAGTTGACATTACATGGTTACTAGGTGTCAAGCTATGTGTGTTCTGATACACTCGGTATCAAAAAGGTTCTCAGTTCATGTTCTTAATGGAATGACACATTTCTTTACGACTTCTATTCTCTGATAGGGGGGTACTTACCGGGGGGGGGGACGACAAACGGGACCGAACCCCCAGAGGGTCGGAAAAGTTGACGAATTTTGTTAAGTTAAAATTTTTAGGCTGCTTTATTAGGACAGCTGTGTACATAATATATTAGTAACTGTTTTTTAAAGCGAAGCTTTTTATGTCGGGAGTCCGCACGGAGAGGAGTGAGCAGAAAAACATCGTTACGAGAGAAGCGTCACGAAAGAATCGTCACGCGCGTTCGGGGATTCCCGCTCTCGTGGCCGCATCATCGTATATAGAGTACCACTCTCTCTCTCTCTCTCTCTCTCATCCCCTCTCCGAGGGCCCGATCTCAACGGTTCTGTAAATCTCTACTACATTTCTTTCTATGTCTCTCTCTCTCTCTCTCTCTCTCTCTCTCTCTCTCTCTCTCTCTCTCTCTCTCTCTCTCTCTCGCTACTCTCATCCTCACGTGCCACGTTGTATTAAATACACCGTGGTTAGTTTATAAGTAGTGTTAACACTGGATAATTCAAGTAGTGATAGTGATGAACCAAAACAAGTAATAACTGTTGTAGCGGATATTCATCAAATTCAAAATGTTGAAACAGAGAGTCATGAAATAACGTGCCACGTTGTATTAAATACACCGTGCTTAGTTTATAAGTAGTGTTAACCTTTAATTAGTGATGTTAACCTTTAATTAACAAATATATTTGGATAAATTTTTGTTCTTTCCATTAGTAAACTACTTCATATTTTTTATTGTTCTTTCTATTAGTGAACTACTTCATATTTAATAATTTTCAACTTAATATTTTAAAATTAATATCAAATCTTGTTCATTAAATTTATTAGTTGTCTATATAGTTTAAAAGCAATATGGAATATAGGAAAATCAGTTCAGTGAATAAGTATCTTGTTAACAGTGTTTCAATAACTAGTATTTTTGTTGTTTTATTACCATTTACTTTAATGGGGCTGATTTAAGCCACTTTAAAGATAGTAATATTGATTAGCCTTAACTTGTTTTTCCTTTTGTGTTAAGCCGACCCGACCCCGGACCCCCAACCAAGGCCAAATTCTAGATACGCCACTGTTTTCTGCTTCCCCCAAAGCAAAAACTTTTCCCAATGTAGAGATGGAATTTATACTGTATACATTGTCTCATTTATTTATGAAATCTGTTTGCAAAAAAAAAGACAGCGTAAAGGTGTTAATGGACGAGTTATACTTCGGTCTGTGGTTTGCACTCTTCACCGGAATCCAAGTTTCAGAACCATACAATAACCCTGGCATAGTCATAACCATAAATTATTAAAAAATAATTACAAACTTATTTTAATTAAGACAGTAAACGTTTTATATTTGGAAAGAAACTGTTTGCTGTAAGATTCCTGTTATACATACTTGGGCACTTTGTTTTGAACTTTTAGTGGTGCAATTTGACACCTAAAGCCACGCAGTCATCAACACACCAAAAAAGAAACATGCGTAATACTACAACTGTTAAACCAGGTTAAGAACGGAAGAAGGCTAGTAAACAAACAAAATTGAAGTTTAAAAAAGTTAATAGCAGCAGGAATTTTAACATTATATTATCTGCAACAATACATTTTAAGTTTTAAAATGAAATTAAATATGTATAGAAGTTCAGTGTGGCCTAATCTGACATACGTATGAAGCAGAGGCATGACCAGAAACCACGACAAATAAAAGACAAATACTAGTTTCTGAGATGAAGCCATTGAGTAGAGTGATAGGCACAACACGGCTAGATAGAATACCAAATGTCAATAGTCGAGAAACATGACAGTCATATAGGAATGGATACAGGAAAAGCGGAATGACCATGTCAACAGGGTAGTTGGTGACAGATTGGTCAACGAGGGCCCGGGATAATCGTACAAAATGATCAACCACAAATGTGATGAGGCGATTGTATAGAACAGTGCAGTTGGTTATTAACAACAGTTTCTTGTAAATGAAGAGAAGAAGAAGAAATTTTGTTAGGTATGACCATTGATGTATAATATATGGATGGCGTGCTGCATTTACTGAATTCGGTCTGACCGCTGCTCAGTGCTCTCCCCACCACCAAGTTCCAAGTGGTCTTGAGAATCGCAAGTATAAGTCAAAATATACTTATAGTCTAACTCATCAAATAAAATGTTTTTTAAATATTATATAGGTCTAGAATGAATATTTGTGATAAATCCCAGCGCAAAGGTTTTTCTTGGGTGTTTTAATATTGGAATGTAATCTATATATACAAACTATTGAAATATTTAAAGCATTTTTCTAAAATTTTAGTCTCACGGTCTGATTTAATTTTTTAATGGGCTCTTTAGAGTTTTTTCCACTGTTGTAGTAATCAAACAGTGTTTCTAATATTCTGACAAAGTCATTGGTAGGTTTGGTTCTAATAAATTCTACAACGGTTTTGTTAATTAAAAACTCTATTGCGTCAGGTACCTCTGCCCTTAGTATTTGTGACATTTTCACATTCATTTTTTGATTTTCATAAAATATGTAATCTTGTATTTGTCAGATAATCATCTGACAACTTATTAACAAACTTTAAACCTTGTTCTTTTTGCGGATTATTTATCTTTTACTATACTTAAAATCTAGAATTCCTTGATTAGGCACTACAGTACACTTATGAGCTAAAGTATTACAAGCTAACTTTAACATGTGACAGGCGTCTTGATAACACAAACTCTGTGCATAAAATTTTTTTTTGGTTTTGCAAAAAAGTTGGCTATTTGGACAGCTGGCACCAAGTTTCTTAACTGTGTTATATTAGAATTTGTTCCATCAAATGTAACATTATGGACATAAATACCTGATTCAATGACTAGATTTTTAGATTTTATTAGTTCAGAGACACGCAGAAAGTAAAAGTGAAGTTATAATAATAAAATCGTTATAAGCTTAAACTTTCAGTAGAACTGTCCCAAATGTAATAATTGTAAGGTGTCAAAGCAAGAGCATTACTGACTGAATGATTCGTTTATTACGCGTGTTAACTTAGCGCCCAACGCTTTTCCACAACCAGTGGTGGGGGAAATTGTACGTGCTTCGGAACTTTTTCTGCCGTCACTTTGCCCGTCAGTACGCTATCCATAAATTATACATTGATGGGTATGACAGGTACGATGGGACAATCCAACGATTATATAACAAAATATCTGCAGAAGCCATTCGGTTGGAATGAGACTTGGCCAACATGTGATCAACACAACGATTTACGTCATAAGTAATGTCACAGTCAAGATAAAGGAAATGTGATATCTGCTGTATACCCTTATTCTACTCCTCCTATGGCGCTACAGCCCAAGTCGGGCCCTGGCCTCCACCAATCTCCGCCTCCAATCCACTCTATCCACCGCAACCCTCCTCCAGTTTTTTATCCCCTTGTCCTTCGCGACCTCTGCAACGCCATCTTCCCACCTCTTCCTCGGTCTACCTCTAGGTCTCGTTCTCTCCCATGTACCCAGCAAAGCCCTCTTGGGGTTCCTGCCATCCTCCATTCTCATAACATGTCAGGCCCAACGCAATCTTTGTATTCTTATAAATTTTGAGACTGGTATCTCTTTATATATTTGATACAGTTCATTGTTGTATCTCAATCTCCATGGCCTTTTTCTTGTATTGGGCCTATAATGCGTTTGAGGATTTTCCTTTGAAAGGTGTCTACTATGTCGGCTGTTTTCTGTGTGATTGCCCATGCCTCACACACGTAGCATAGCACCGGTCTGATGACAGTCCTATATATTTTCATTTTTGTTTCCCTGTGCGCATCCCCAGACCTAAATGATGGCAGCAGTGCGATAACAAGTATGCCTTGTTAGCCATGGTGGACCGTCTTTGGATCTCCGGCTCCTCTGATCTAGTCTTTGCTAGGTTCACTCCGAGATACGTGAAATTGTCCTCCACTTCAATTGTGTCCTCCTCTATCTCAATGTTGTTATGAACCTGATCCCTTCTTGTTTGGATAAGCATTTTTGTTTTATCCGTATTTATGGCTAGCCCAACTTCCTTGGCTTTGTTTTTAAGCTCTATAAATATTTCTTTAGCTGCCGTGATCCGTCTTGACATGATGTTAATGTCATCTGCATATGCGGCTATCTGTACAGTTTTATTTGTTAACAGATTGGAGCTGTTTATTGATAAGCTGTATACCCTTATTATCTAGTTCAATTTTTTGTACGCAAGCAGTATTTGCCCACAAAAGCCACAGTTGTTGTCTTCAGCGAAGAGATTTTCCTGTTGTAATTTGAACAGATTTGTCGCTGTGAAACACTGAACTCTGGAGTTTGGCTTCGTTGAATAGCAGGATTGAAATATAAGCCTAGACGTGGGAAAGTCTCGAAAGAGATGGAAATATAGTCTTTCAAGTCGGAACATGTAAGGTGCCGCATCGCTGGAACTGTAGACAGAGAAACGTTTTTCGTTAAATTTAGAAGACTGTTGACCGCTTTTTGTTACGTTTATAGTCATTGTCCGGTCGTTTTCTTTAAACGAACAGTTTACGAAGAGATAACAAAAGCATAAGTTACGTAGAGTTGCCAATTATACATTACCTTGTCTTAGGTGCATCCAGTGTTGCAACAAATTTCCCTTCTTTCCCTTCAAGATATCCAACGCTTTCTTTTCTCTCCTGTTCTTTGAAACGCCTCTTCATTGGTCACTCTATTCTTCCAGTAGTAAATACTTTCCATCCTCTTTCATGTCTACATCTTGAAAGCCTGTATTCCTCCTCTTCTCTGTTTTCTCTCAATGTCTAAGTTTCTGTCGTGTAAGAACACGCTCCAAACGAAACAAAAATAGGATATGGAAGGATAATGTAAATATTGGAACGCTGTTCGTGGGAACAATAACAGAAAAAGTTAGAAAGTTGGCAGATCACATGACGAGGAGGAAGGTGAACGGCAAGAGGGCTTAACGTGCTTGCTAGCTGTTGTATAGCGAAGAAAGCAAGATTGGAGAAATAGGAGTAGCAACAGTTTGCTAGCAAAATGAAGGATAGCATAAATAGCGTCGGGAGAACAAGTGATAGAATTATGAGAATCAAACTGTCCCCGAATATGGGAAAATGAGTAATATTGGTAAATTTTTAACCGATCAATTTTGCCCTTCTTCTTCCAATCATTATTAAAAGTGATCTATCTTCGTTCACGTCTGCGAGGACTTGCTCATTAAATTTCTTATCCATCCAACTCATCCTTGTCGTTCTCCTCGAGACCCACATTCCGTTCAAGGCGAGCGGAGTATAAATACTGGACATTGAAACTGCCCAGTTCAGTTATACCTGGCGTTACAATTGGAGATCGAAGAGATTTTTGCTTTTCAGTGGGAAATGATTATTGTGTTAATCGATGCGAAACTCTAATAAGGCGACACTTATTGGTGTGTATTGGACAAATTTAAGTTGACTTATTGTACAAGGGCCTGTTAACTTGAATTACTGTTTGTTGATTCCTAACTGTAGTTGTGCCTAATTAAAGTATTGTTACGTTATATGGAACGTTCTACAAGCATCTCGGCTATCCCAGCAAGCCCAGCTGTAATGCGCCTACATGTTGCCGCTACTTTGAGATGAAAGACAATTACGTGACTCTTATTATGGGTCAACAATCGAGGCAATTCCAGGCCAAACAGGTCGGCGCACTGTGTTCAAGGCCAGACAGTGTGCACGGTTTCTAGTGGATTCTAGAGCGCCTGTAATACGCAGTTTGCTCGACACGTCATCCAGAAAGTGGCCGATTACTCTGGCATTTCAACGGGGTATAAATATAAGCATCCAGCGAGGGGACAGTTCAGTTTACTTGGGGCGATTTCTCAGTGTGTTTCAAGTGGCCATTAGTGTAAAGTGATTATTGTGCGGGTCTATATTAGTTGACATTATTATTGCATGTGGACACGTTTAACTTGGATTATTGTACAAGTTGATTATAAACTGTTATTTGTGATAATTAAAGCTGGTGACATAAGTAAAGTGATTTCATTGGTGACTTGTATTTTGTTCTCGGCTGTACCATATGACGATCAGTGACACCGTTGAAACAATGTGTAATTAGTGATTTTATTGGTGACAACTATTACGTTTTTATTGTGCAACATGACGATCCGTGAGACCACCTTAACGCTATTAATTATTTTGTTCTGCCCGTATACAAATACTGATGATAATAATTAATTTGGCCTTGTGACAACAAACTGTGTCGAAATGACGACAAAATGTTTGAAAATTGTGAGTTAATAACGGAACCTAACAAATCCAATAGTCTCCTAAGTTCTCATTTACCTAAGTGGCCTAACGTTAAACGCACATGTTTTCAGTTTTTTTTGGATCGAAATCTAATCATCAGCAAGTAACAAATGATTTAATAATTTTGTCTTTCTTTTCATTTTCTTTCGATCGGTCGTTATTTAGTATGTATAATAGGCGATAAATTATTCTACAGAAATGTTTTAAGGCAAAAAAAGTTAACAGTTATGTACTAAGTGGATAAGTAAATTTTTCTCTTCGCGGGCGGAATGAAATCCAGGTTTGTTTGACCTTTTCTGTTTAACGACGAATGAAACGACGTTTGATAAGGCTACGAGATCGTGTATCTCATTTACAATAAATCCCTGTGGTTTATTTACAACTCCCACCAATGTGTCTGTATATAATATCGCTTTTTTATATACTTTGTTTTCTTAATTTAATATTCTATAGTTAAAAAGTTATATCTTTATCCTGCTAGTTAAAATATTTATTATCTTATTGTGTATATTTTATTACGTGGTTATGGTGATTAGTAGAGAAATATTTTCTTTGCTTTCAGCGTAATATGCTGTTGTTCTGGCAACAAATCCACGTTTATATAAAATCTTCATGCCGTACATTTAAGTTTTAAATATACATTAAAATTTAAATTTCCCATAAACTTTACTAATTACGTTTAAATAATATTAAATTTTATTTTATTTTTTGTTGAACAAATTCTTTACTATTCCATTGTTACTGATGAAATAATGACCATTGTTATCGTCGTAACAATCCAAAGGAGTTACATTGTTGTGGGAAAGCTAACAGCAACCATAACCAACAGTGGCGTCCGTGCGATCAGTAAACAGCACTGACACGCAAACAACATGCAGATCAAATCAAAACACTGTGTAACGCAGGGCAAACCACAGCAATGTTATTAACGGGCTGCTGAACACAAAACACTAATCCCCACTACGCATCGCTTGTCTCCTGTTGATTGATTGCTTGGTTGTCTCTGCTGTTGTAAATACTGACCAACCTTCTGTTTGCAAAGCGTGGGATTTTTGCCCGTGTTATCTTACTTTAACTCTGAACTCTTAACTTCCAATATATTGTTATGACAGTCTCCCCGGATAGTCGTGTTATACAGTGGAAACAGAATAACTGACAGCAATGGAATCACTAATTACAAACCGTAATTAGACGCAGAGAGCAGTTACAAACAAAAAGCACTCTTATACAATAATTCACGTTAAATTTGTCCTACTCATACAATAAATGTCACTCATTACAGTTTTCCACTAATTAACACAATAATCACTTTCCACTAAATCGCAATGATTACTTCAAACTTCGAACCGCACTCTAATGTCGCCAGGTCTAAACTGATCTGACCGCTTCAAAATCCAGTAATTATACTCCGGCTGCCTTGCATTGTAGTGACATAGCGGGCCTGAAAGCCGGTCGAATAAATAGCCAAGTAACATCTGTTGGAGCATTTCGCAACCCAGAATGTTACGTAATTCAGCTGGACAGAATGATCTCTAAACGTCTGGAACGTCTTAGCTTCGAGCGTTGCCGCATGCTAAGAGTCACGTAGACTCTTTTGTTATTTTTCAACTCAACGTAGCAATACGTTTACGTGAATCAAGCGACTCTACTATCTGTATAATGATGAGGTCGACTTCTACTCATTTATTTTGAGGTCCTAGCTTTCTGAAGGTAGTCCCTTGCTCCTACCCCTAAACAGGCTGGTTATTGATAAGCTGTCCGCTGAATGTAACTCCATTAAAAATACAGTCATCAAAGTATGGCATGACTAATAATTTTTATATGCCACCAAGGAACTGAAGACTGCGAATACCACGTGGGGGCAAGGAAATGTTCGGGCCCGGATAGAGAGCGATCGTGAAAGCCTTTTGATCTACTTTGGAATCAAAGGAACACATAGAGAGAGAGAGAAAGAAAGAGAGAGAGAGAGAGAGAGAGAGAGAGAGAGAGAGAGAGAGAGAGAGAGAGAGAGAGAATCAATTTAGTTTTTTTAATTCTTCATCCTCAGGCCATTATGTTTGTTGGTTTTTTATATGATGTGTCTCTTGAAATTGATTTTTCTATCAAGGTGGACTCCTGAACTCCTACGTGTGTTACAATTTGAAGAATTTCCTTATTACACGTGTTCATGAAAACTGGCAAACATCGCTCTTTTTTATGGCAGAAGTGGCTCGTTGCGACGTGGTCTTCCAGCTCCTGAGAAATTTTTCTCGTTTAAAGCGGTGGCCCTGGAGATTTGATGATATTATTATTACACACAATAATTAGGTAGATGCGTCGTCTCCAAATATAGTTGTTATAGTATTGTTAGAAAGTCAGACGAATAACTGGTACTCTTATTTCTGGTGATCTCTTTTTTACACAAGTTAAGGTTGCAATTATGAATTTACTGAAATATACAACGATTGAAGATAATTATATGTGTATCAAGGTCTGTCACAATGACAATATACGGGCGTAAAATGTACTGACGCGATAATCGTTAATACCATTATGACAGTGCCTCCAGTATAATTTGTTTAGTCGCCTCAGCTTTGGAAGTTGATAATGACCAACAGGCTCGAGACCGGTCTCAACTAGATTTCAACTATGTTAAAGCTCAAGCGACTAAGCACAACTTTCAACTCAAGGTAACCGAGTTAACAGTTGTCTAAATTGACTCGTAACGCCACTAGAGTCTGACCTGATTGCTTAGTTGGGGTAACTGAAATTATTGGGTTTTACCGTAATTGCTTCCGTTAATGATTCATTGCATTCTAATGGTTTCCTCGTATTACAGGAATTGCTGACTGGTTGTTAATGGAATATTAATTTTAAACAAAACTGGCTATAGTTTAGTATTTTGAATCTAATCGAAACTGAATTTTCATGCTCTGCAGGTTGCTTACTAGTACAGTAGAGCATCGATTATCCGAACCTCTTGGGACGAGGGCCCGTTCGGATAATCGATATTTCGGATAATAGATCGTAAATTGAAAACAAAGATTTTTAGTACAAAATAATTTCTAACATACTGTTATATAATTACAGCAACCTGTATATTGTACTGTAATGAATTACTAAGGCTAAAAATCACTGAATTAAAACTGAGTGTAATTAATAAAAAACAAAAGTTAATTTAAACAATATTAGAATTTAATGACAAACACTGTAGCTACTATAAAATTAACTAAAAATTAAAAACCAAAAACCAAATTTCCTTAGCATGGATTTACACTTTTTGAAGAATTATTCTATCACTGTCTGCTTCAAACCGATACTCTGTTTTCTCGCTGCTAAAGACTGAAGTCGTTTAAGATTCATAAGCTTCTGTTTCGGCCCAGTTTAGAACAGTCTCAAGTGCGTCAAAAGCTTTTGCTGCGGTCGGTGGTTTTTGTATTAGTAGCATTCTCGCCGCCTTCACCAAAATCGGTTTCATGTTCGTTACGTTCATTTAATGACTCAACTGTCTCTTCATCGGTTAGTAACTGAAAACCAGGATCGGCTTCATCCTCCTTTAGCCAATTCTTTGTTTATCGATTGTAAGGCTGTATAGCTACAGCGTTTATTTATTACTATACACTACTATAATAATCTATAGTATACAACTTTTTATGTTCAATAAATATCCAATACGCCTACACGTGCCCAATACATTACTGTACAGTACAGTACGTAATTGTGCTTTTTATTGAGTTCGGATAATAGATCGTTCAGTTAATGGATGTTCGGATAATCGATGCTCTACGGTATATAATGTTTAAATCCTTGTTGTTTTCTAAGACCAATGCGGACTCCACGAATCAATAAATTTTATCGAAACGTCGGCATAATTGTTTTACAATTATGTATACTGAGTGACTGAACCTCACAAAATCGACGGCCCAAGCGACTTACGCCCAATTCTGAAATAGTGGAAAATTACGTTGATACGTAGAGTCGAGTGTTTGGCTTAACTTGTGAAAATAAAATTGATTAAAAAATTTTGTCTGTGTTTTTAGTAGCCAAAAAACGTGTATAACTTACATTTTTTAAGCGTATTTTGTTTCTATCTTCACAGTTTGCGCCTCCATACAAACATCCAAGCAGTGGACGACTAGACGTTTATCATAGCCAATGACACATAGACATTTACACAAATAGGGGTCGTTTTATGAGCACTGAATTTCTTTGATGACGTGTCATTCGTATGTTCGACACTCCGCAGCGTATCATTTTGTTGTGTTGTTTCTGCTCCACTAATGCTTTTTTCTAACACTTACGCTCTTTTATAACACTTCAAGTACTCAAGTACAAACTATATCTATGTGTCTGCTTGTTTTGTCTGTCTGTCTATCTGTCTTTCTCTGCCTGTGTGTCTCTCTCTCTCTCTCTCTCTCTCTCTCTCTCTCTCTCTCTCTCTCTCTCTCTCTCTCCCTCCCTCCCTCCCTCCCTCCCACCCTCCCTCCCTCCCTCCATCCCTCTCTCTCTTTCACTCTCGTACTCTATCTCTTTCAGGCCTTTATTTAACAAAATACAGTACTGTTATGACGGCTGCACGGATCGTCGTATTGTCGTGTTGTCCAGTGGAAACAGTATAACTGACACCAGATGAAGTCACTAATTACAAACATTAATTACAGTTAGAAATATCTGTCAATCAAGGAGTTAGACAAAGGTGCAGTGTATCACATACTGTTTTTAACATTTATATCGACGATCTGGTAAGGAAATGGAAACATCTATAAGTTTGCTGGCGCATTGCTTATACTTCAAAATACAGAATCTGATTTGCGAAAATCTGTTTTTAAGCTTCATCAGTTTTGCAAGCAATGCAACATGAAAATCTCTGCTGTAAAAACAAAAGGTAATGGCATTTCGAATCAGGGAACCAATGAGAACAAAAATAATGATCAGTGATCGAATTATAGAACAGGTGAGCCACTTTGATTGTTTGGGAAATGATATCGGCTATGATAAGAATTATGATATTGACGTTAAGTTATTTAAGTTCCAGACGATCTGTGGGACAGTCGACCGTAGTTTTATAAACAAAGTACGTCGAGATCAGTGGCGAAGTTACATGGAGACAACTGAGGCAATGCCTACCCTAAAAATTCTGTAGAATAAAAATTATAAATACGTATGAACTACGTAACGTAAAGATTATACATTGTTACTGTGACTGTCGAATTTATTAAGTCGAAATGTGCTTTACTGAGCGACCGCTAGATGGTGACAGGTGAGATTCGGCATAAAGCGAATGAGGCAACGTGAACGTGCCTCAGCGTTTTTTGTATACATCGTATGTAAGCAATGTGCTGGCTTGATTGGGAAGTGCGGGGGAGGGGGATTGTCCCGTGCTGTACACATAGAGCGTTGAAGCATGTCTCACTTCTATGGTGCAAACAGTTAAGTTAAAGCGCGCTGTGTTGTTTATAAGTGTTCTTATTTTATGCGGTTATTAAAAGTGTGCCGGTTATTCCACTGAACTAACAGATGATCAAGATTGTTTTTTGAATTGTTTGTAACATTAAACATATAATATATAGAAACTAATCAAGTTTAAAAATTTGAAGTTCAATCAGATGTATTATTGTGTACGACTTATACAAGGATTGTTCAATAGAAACACGTTTAGAGCTGTAAAGCATTTTTTATTCAACGATTTTAAAAGAATTCTCCATTAACATTAAGACATGAGCCCCACTCTTGCACTAATCTGTAGATTCCCTGCTAGTAAAATTCTTACGGCTGTTTGCGGAACCATTCGCTAACAGCAGACTCTACCTCAGCGCCCGATTTGAACCACCGTCCTTTTAGTGATTCCTAAAAAAAATTTAAGGTAAGATTTTTGCCTACCCATTCCTTAACTACTAGCTTCGCCACTGGTCGAGATACAAAATTATGGCAGTTCCCATACTTTCTAAGGATATGAATTATGTACAGTAACCAAGAAATAAGCCAGCAAAATACAGGTCTCGGAAATGGCGTTCTTAAAGTGTTCTAAACTTGACCATATAAGAAATGAGGCCGCAGGAGAAGAGTTACAAGTTTGAAATAGTACTTGAATGAAAATTACAAAGATTACATACAACGGTGGATTGTCAGAGAATTTCAGATTTAACAAGATTAAACAAGTCTCGAAATACTGACTTTTTAGGAGACAGGTGTGTTAATAGACCGAGGAGAAGATGACTGGAGGATTTTTGAACGAGCGTTGCGTGTTGTGATGATTATGACGGCGATGATAAATTACAATTATAAATAAGTAAAGACACTCTTATACAATTCTTCAAGGTAAGATTTGGCCGACTCACAACAACAAATGCGTAATCCTCACCATAATGCTTAGTAGGGGGCAACTGCAATTATTGGGTATACCGTAATTGCGTAGACGAATCCGTTAATGATTCATCGCATTCTAACGGTATCCTTGTATTGCAGGAACTGTTGATTGTGTTGTTAATAAAATTATAATTTTGAACAAAGGTGGCTTTAGTCTAGTATTTCCAGTTCGATTGAAACTGAATTTACGTGTTGTCCGGTTTGGGTACTGGTATAATGTCTAAATTCTTGTCTTCGTTTCGTCTCGTATTATCGTTGTTTTTCGTTCGGTAATGTATTAAAATTTCGTCAGTTTTGTTGTTTCCCAAGATCAATGCCGACGACTTCTTGAGTCTTGTTACTGTGTTACACTAAGCAACGCAGTAAGCACTTTCCACTGGACCACACCGATCACTCCAAAACGCAATCTAACATCGCTAGTTCTAAGCTGAACTGACTTCGATCCAGAAATCTCGGCTGTACAGCTGTAGTGACACAGCTGGCCTGGACGCCCGTAGAATAGTCGAGCACCGGTCTGAAAGGGGCATCTTGAATGATCTAGAGCGTTACGTAATCCTGTCGCTCACACAACGCGTGCCAAACCACACACGCACACATGTTTACCATTTACTTAGTGTAGGGTCTATCAATATCATGCATCCACTGACATTTATGTAACTTATTTCAACGTCATTGACCTTCACGTGGTTAAGGTCGTTTGCTTGGTAGCTGAAATAACTGACTTCCTCCACCGTTTCTCTGGAGATTACAATGCTTGTTCTTACTGATTCTACCCCTTTGGAAAGCCATTACTTATTATTTTGGTGCAGATTTTCGCATATTGTAACTCTGGCAAACCTGACTTAGTTTGCAGGGTACAGCTTAATTTAAACTGTCCTGTCAAACGCGGAAAGCGGCTTCTTGATGGCTGTACACTGATTGAATCTAATCTACAAGGATTTGGGGTTACAGATATTCACATTGAAGACCAAGATAATGGCTATTCAAGGAGCTGATTTCATACGAGCAAAATTGTTGTAGGTGGTGCTAATCTGAACAGGTGAGCTTTGAATATTTGGCTGTCATATGGTTGCATAATAAACAACGAGGTGGTGAAGAAGCTACACAAGTTCAACCATATGACTATCAGGAGAACTCTAAAGAAACGGCTGAAGTTGGCAATCCCCACATTTCTCCATTGGTCTGAGAAGTGGACTTTAACAAAGTCTGAGGCTAGTTGTATTCAAGCGGCCGAAATGAGGTTTTTCAGGCATGTGACAGGGTATACTCTGCAAAATCATAAAAGGAATTCGGACATGTGGCAAGCACTGAATAATATGAGTATAGTGGATTGAAACAAATTGGCTAAAGTGGCTGGAACACCTTAACCGAATTAATAAATTATTTTACCTTCAATTATCCTCCTTGTGACTTCTTGTAAATCTCGTCTATGACTCGTTTCGGAGACTATGCTCCATCATCAGATATTAAATAAAAAAATAAAACTATATCACTCTTTCGAGATCACTATATCACTCTATATTCGACATATAATTAAAATGTCAAATTTGCATATGAACTGTACGCGAATTTGGGTGCGCACCCGTTCAAGTTCAATCTGCTACTGAGCGGTTGCTACCTTATCGTAGTCTTAACGAGCAGACTCAAGGCGGTATCGTACAAGCGGTTGTATCCAAAGTTCAGTTGATCATTTAACACGAAATCGCGACTGCTTAGGTTTGCGTATGCACTATAAATTTTAAACTTTTCCAAGACATTCATGAAACGGCCCTTCTTACATACATGGATAGGTATTAAGTTGGAATTAAAGTCTGTGTAATTATGATTGTGTGAAGTCAGGTGTCGGGCGTAATTAGATTTGATGCTGTTATCATTTCTTATTTTCTTGGGTATATGTTCCCGAAAACGTTTGAGGAAACCTCTTCCTGTCTGTCCAATATAGAAGCAATTGCAATCATTGCATATTAACTTATATGTACCCGTTTTTACTTCTGGAGGTGTGTGTTGTTTTCGGTCTGAGAATGTTTAGTAACTTATTATTAGTTCTGAATGGAATAGTAAAACTATTATTATTCAATAAAGAGGACAAAATCTTAGGCATAAAGCTTGTGTAATTAGTGGATATAAAAATTTATACGAATGGTTGATACACCTGCATCGCCAAAAAACTATTGAAATATAAGCCGATAGGACGGAGATGTTTGAGGCGTCCGAAGTAGCGTTGCAGTGTATAGCTCTCGTCTATATACGTAGGACCAGAACAGACAATTGTTTGTTTAATCCTTGCTAGAAATCATATTGACTGCAGTGGCGGTGCCAAGGTATTTGGCCTCTTAGTGTTATGGGGACCTCAGTTTGGGGAGACATGGAGTAATTTTATAATAAAAACATGCAACATACTTCAACATGTTGTCTGAAATGCTTCTATATCCAACCGGAAAACTCCATTGTATAGTATCATTAGGTAATTTGACATAATTCTTTCCCTTTCGTGTTACTACGGTCAAACCTGCTGCAAAGACAGGTTGGCCTGTATAGCACTGCCTTTAGTAGGAACAATTTAGTTCTTACTAAAATTTTGACCTTATGGGCATCATAAAATAAATATTATAATTCTAATCAATGTACATTAGCTAATTAATGGGTACACCATTACAATAGACAAGCATACAGTGACACAATTACACTCTTTCATAGACCTTCCCGCCCCTCACTTCACATCGCAGAGACAAAGAGATGACTCAAATGTAGTAACTGCTCCGGTAATGATAACAAATAATAGAGGTAATATTACCTCTTTTAATAGGTTTACTTTAAGCCTGGGGCCTTCCAAAAACCAGGGCCCTCCCGTGGCGCGGGATCTTCGGGGGCCGTACGCCGCCTCTGGTTGACAGTGAGAACATTATTTAAAGTCTAAACCAAAGCTTTAACATGATTTTGTACATGCTACGGTTTCAATGGAAACAAGGAAATTACTGAACAGCTGTTTAGGTGGGAGTGAGGGGACGGATGGGTCGATGAGAAGCGACGGCTTCAATTATTACACTTTGCCAGCGTTAATTTGCACCTGAACGGTGAACAGAGAGAAAAAAATCATTTACGACTCTATTAAAAAATGCAATCAACGCTTCATTTTTCCCGTTATGTTATTTAATCGGGGGTGTGTATTTACAGACAGGATATTTATTTATTTACGTGTTATTGAACGATAAAAATATTTACGACGTATGGTTCGGCGGAAAATTGCGTTAATTACTTAAGTTGCATAGCTAAACGGAGCTTAAGAAAGGTCTCACTGAGTAGATATCTATGTATATGGCCCAGTTAAAGCCTTAGTGCTGCAAAAGTGTGTGCTTTAAGGTTAATTATAAATACGAGTTGATGGAGACAATGTAGACTTTTGTTTGAATTTTTCTTCCACCTTTTCTGCACGTATTTGAATTACTAGAATTTGCGTTACCAAAATTTCAAATTATACGATGGTCAGATGAAACGTTTGCGGAATTATCACATGACCGGAATTTACGTGTCACCCGTGTAATGAAAAATGGACAAAAATTGAACATCGTGCTGTAATTTAATTGTCTGTTAACAAAGGTTAATGGATATTCAAAACATAATGATAAATTGTATTACAAGATGCTGCGCTTAAAAAAAAAACAGGGGTTTGTAACAGACACGTATTTAAGGGGGGGGGGGGATCGAACGGGACCGAACCTCCGCAGAGGGTCGATAAAAGTTGAATAATTTTGTTAATATGTTCATTTTTAGACTTTTTATTATTTTTCCAGCTGTGTTTGTCAGGTATTAACTAATTTTTAATAGTTAGTTATGTTTGAAAGTTTGAAATATGAAATATAGGAAAATCAATTCAATCAGTATCTTCTAGACAATATTTCAATAACGCGTTTTTTATTGTGTTATTATCGTTTACTTTAATGGGACTGATTTCAGGATGTTATCATGCGTTTTCAGCCACTTTAAATATAGTAATGTTGATTAGACTTGACTTGTTTTTTCTTTTATATGAAGCCGACTCGATACCAGATCCCCAAGACCAAATTATAGATACGCAACTGGCTTGTAAGTGGGCACGAAAGTGTAAACGTGGTCGTACAAGCTTTGAAGGTGATGCTCTTAATGGATGCCTGAAAAGTGCAACAACTCTAAATATCATTAAAAAAAAATTCATGCATGGTGTTGGAAAGCCGGCGATTGAGAGTGGATAACATTGTTGATATCATAAGTATATCAAATTAACGTGTGTCTCACATTCTGAGCCAAGAACATGATGTGTAAAAACTTTGTAAAATTTGGGTGCCGCATTTGGAGTTGTCACACATTTTGGAGCCCACTGCAGGCATCATCTTCAGTGCTCGTACGGCCACGTTTAAATTCGAGTGCTCCTAACAAACAATCATGTTTGAAGGTGCAGAATTCCGTAATACAATTAAAATTTTGTTGTGAAAATTTCCATTTGTGCTAGACATTTTTTGAAAAGACTTTGTGATTTTGTCCATTATTCAAAAAACGGTTAAGCAGTAAATAAAC
The DNA here is from genome assembly GCA_034769895.1 of Magicicada septendecula. Classification (NCBI taxonomy): domain Eukaryota; kingdom Metazoa; phylum Arthropoda; class Insecta; order Hemiptera; family Cicadidae; genus Magicicada; species Magicicada septendecula. Next base: position 51,131,580 of record CM068367.1, read on the forward strand.
TGTCAGATAGATTTAGAAATTAACAGGCGTTTGCACGAAATATGGATGTTACAACACATAAAAAATTTTATTTCTACCGATAAACTATAGGTGTCGCTCCACGAACTTTTCAACTGACCCTCGTATGAACTAAAGAATTTCCATAATATATACAACAATAGATGTAATGATGTTTTAAAATATTTCAAACTTTCTACATTTGGACTGTTGCATCATTGGAAAAGAATGATCATGATGACGAGGGTGAGGAGGGTTGGGGTTGAGGATAGGCGAGGAGGGTTGATGAGGTGGGATGAGGGAATGGTAAAGGAATAGCGGATGTGGATGATGATCGTGAGGGGCCGAGGAGGGGGACGCTGATGATGAAGAGGATGAGGAGGGTTGGTGGAGAGGGAGGCGTGGAGGAGAAGATGAGGGGGTAAGGAGGAGCGGATAGTGATGAAAGGACGAGAGGAGGAAGACGGATGATGATGATAGTGATAATGATGAGAGGGGATGAAGGAAATATATTTAGTCTGTAAAAACAAGACAGACCCACGTAAGTTGTAAGGTGCAGAAGGAAGGTGGTGTAGTTCTTTGCTTCAGTTCCTCATTTTACCATTGCACTTCATGTCAGATACATCAAGTGGAGTTTTATTGAAGCATCAAATGCCACAGTTATAAATACATGCCAGTTTATACAGTATAAATTGGTCTGGTTCCTCAATAATGTACCTTAACATCACACAGCTGCTAGAAATCTCCAACTTCCTGGAAAGCACTAGGATGTCAGTGCTTTAAAATGGTTTATATTGTAGGAACTGAGTACACAGTTATTTATAATTTACCTTAACTAAAATAAAGTTAAACAAATAATAATATAAAATCTAACTGGACAGGCATTTAACGTAGTTTTGTCTCACTGTTTTATAACTGCAGGAATAGATAAGTTTCAGTTAAATTTAAAGAAGGTATCACAAAGGACACACAAGGAAAGTAACGCAAGTTATAATTAGAAACTGAAAAAATGTGTTCCTAAATTATATATGGTAATGAGCCATTTTAAAATATCGGAATTAAATAACTGGCACATAAAAAATTCGTAAAATATTAACAGGCTTTCATTTTTTGTATAAATTACCGTCACTTACTCTTTGTTGTTGTTAAAGAGTTGTAGATTAGATCAAAGGGTAGATATGCTTCAAGATTAACGAAAAATGTATACCGAAACGTTCACAAAAGTAATAAATGAGATACGGGTTGACTCGTGTACAGCCTCTGATGATCGTACGAGGCTCTCTACGTTTTTTCTCAAAATATTCTGTTATCGATTATTCTCTCATGACCATCTTATAGTTTATTCTTCAAGTGAGAACATCATATACGGCACTGTAGTGGTCGGATCATTCCTGTACACCTGACTCTTTTAGGGGAACAAACTGATTCAACGTGAAACGAAAGAGATGAATCGAAAAATGAAGTGAAAAAAGAAAGGAAAAAGCAGTGTTGCCAGGTCAGTGAAAACGTTTTTCACCACATAGCTATCCAGGATTTCCTCGCTCCCACAAATGTGTGTACTTTAAGCAGAGCGCAATATTTTAAAGAATTTAAGCATATTCTTAACGTTTCAATACTACTACAAGAATAACGTACATATTAAAAATATTTTATTTCTGATAACATAAAACGTACCCACATGCTGAGAGGTCGAACTGAATACTTTTCAAATTCTTCTCTTATACTTAGTTCATTATTAGCCTAGTGTATTTACACAACTTACCAACTTTTTAATTCATAAAAACTATTTAAAATCAGTGACACCTAGATTTTATTATAATATTTATAGTATCGTAAATGAGATTGTTTGTGGACATGTTTGAAATGTCGCAAGAGTATAATTTTGTAGCTTTGTTTAGTTTGTACGTTTTTTAGTTGATCCGTGAGTTTGATATGGTTTTTCACACTGTATTTCGTTGGAAGTTTTTTTAATGTTTAAAAATTTGATTTAGTAATTTAGCTACTTTATAATTTGCAAGAAATTGAATTAGTGTACTGCCTACATTAATTATAATATAATGTATAATAACACAGTATAATAGGTAATTATAATATAACTATATAATCAACTAACTGTCGCGTAAATCATATTGTATATATGTACATCTACGTCATTCGCTATATTAAGTACTTATTAAGCAATATCCGACTCTCTCTCTCTCTCTCTCTCTCTCTCTCTGAACAGTAATTACGAAGATTCCCGGTAACAAAGTTTTAGCGTAGTTACGTCTTGCATTGTTCCATATACAAAATGACAGTGCTGACAGTAAGCACGATAATTGGCACTTGACATTTGTTAACGTCAAGTACTCTTCTCTCTCTCTCTCTCTCTCTCTCTCTCTCTCTCCTCTACCCCATATAGCTCCCTCTCTTTCTTCTTTCTGACTCTTCCTATCGCCTCTAGGTTATTTTTTGTTATCTCTACAGGTAGTTCAATAATTAGAGTGTCGAAATCGAAAACACTCGTGGTTGGAGTGTACAGTGGCTTCTTTCTTGTTGGTACAGTCGCTTCCGGTTCCATTGGCGGAGATCGGATAATGGAAAACGCAACTTACGGAACGGCATTCTCATTTGTGAATATCGTGAATAAAGACTGTTCTATTTCTATTTTAAAAGCAAGTAAGTGTCGATTATCATAAAACATTTGACAAACGGTAAATAAAATCTATATCTGCATTTACGCCTAAAAGATTGTTACGACAATCTCTCGGGTCGTCGTATTGTACAGTCAAAATAAAATACAGACACCAATGTAGTCAAACTCACTGGTATACTAAGCTCCACTAGATCTACTTTCAGTAGGTAAACATTAAAGTCAGAAAAAATATACTGAATAAGTAAGAGTAGAATCTTAACACCAACACATTTTATTTATTATTTTATATTTTATTTTACTTCATGTTAGTTCACATCGTAATCTAAGCGCCATTTTGCTATGTTTTCTCAGGTTGGTTTTACAAGTGTTATTATGTCAGGTTTTACAACTGTTATTATGTCAGGTTTTACAAGTGTTATTATGTCAGGTTTTACAAGTGTTATTATGTCAGGTTTTACAAGTGTTATTATGTCAGGTTTTACAAGTGTTATTATGTCAGGCTTTACAAGTGTTATTACGTCAGGTTTTCTTATTTCCTTCTAAGCGTTGTTCTCCCTATAGCTTGAACCGTGTAATTTGTAATTCGCCGATTTTAAATATCATAAACATATATATTGCTTTACTACTTCAATTAACAGTTCCAAAAGTTTTAATTCCAACTGGAAATAGTATTTAAAAATCTATACTTTTTTTTTTTTATAGGCAAGGTGCTGCCTGTTCCGCCTTCAAAATTCACCCGCCAGTCATCTGTTCCTGGGTCTACCCACACACCTATAGGTTAGTATTTCCACACTTGTTTGACCAGTCTTTAATCTGAAATTCATTCTATGCGTTTTTTCCAGCGTCGTTAATAATCTTTTAGTCTTTCATTAAAGTTAAAAACTTTTAACTCTTCTCTTATAGCCTCATTCTTTATACGGTCAAGCGTAGAACACGTTTTTTTAACTACTCTTAAGTACGCCATTTCCGAGGCCTGTATTTTACTTTCTTGTTTCTTGGTTGTTATCCATAATTCACATCCAAGGACAGTACAGGGCCTGCCATAACTTTGTAAAACTTTAATTTTATATCTCGACGTATCTTGTTCCTAAAAACGTTGTTGATTGTCCCACAAATAGTCTCGAACTTACCTAAATTAACATCTATATCATAATTCTTATCATAGCCAATATCATTTCCCAAAATATTAAAATGGCTCACATAGTCTACTCTCATTTAATAATCTATTTAAACCTTAAGATAAATAAATAAATAAATAAACAGGATTATCACTGTTGCACACCACTATAGAAAAATTATTCCGATTCGCGCTTTCAAGCTTCTCAGCTGATCGTCAGAATTCCGATCTGACGATGAGCTGAGAAGCTTGAAAGCGCTAATCGGAATAATTTTTCTATAGTGGTGTGCAACAGTGATAATTCTGTTTGTGATTATAACCACTAACACAACTTTCTTCATTAAATGTAAAGAAATATTAATAAACGTAAACGAAATAAATATAATAAGCTAACTGACATATCCACATGCACAGTTAATAAGATGGGATATGCGCATGCGCAATGCTATCTATCTGAGATGGAAGATTAGAAAAACTGCTTTCTCAGCAATTCGGAAAACAGTGTGACGGCGTCATGAGGCAAGCCTTGCATTAGTTTTCACCCGTCCTAAGTGAAAAACTATGGTACTTACGATATTTTCCCCTTGATAACGATATAAGTAATAGTTTTAGTTCACCTGGGATCAACTCTTTTTTAAGCTTGGTATGTTCAAAACCTTTATAGTCTGCTTATGAAGTTAACAGATAACGCACCAACAACAGCTATTATTAATGTTTTCACATAGTTCAAGCACGCGCACGCGAACGCACAACTAGCAGCATGTTGTTCAATTGGGACCCATGTTCATCATTTATGTGTGGACGCTACAGTTGACAGATGTGTGGGTAGCCGAATTAAAGTTCATCCGACTGTGACGGTGTTTGGTACCGCGACGCGTTATTAATTCCGTATGACGTGCGCAGCGCTCTCTATCGGCTTCGGGCTACAGTGTGTAATTCACGTTCAGTTTTGAATCGATTAAGTGGCTGTAGCCATCTTTGACCTAATGAATATGGAGATGGTACTGTATACAAACTGCTACTGTTATTTGACAATGCGTTAACGGGATGGGTTGTTGTTGTTGTTTTTATAGTGAAAACTTCATATACGGCACTATGGTGTCAAGCTTACGCTCATACACCTCGTCCACTTATGGCAGTATACTGATTCAACGTGTAACGAAATACTGTAGAACCTCTGTTAACCGAAACAAAGGGGGAAGGCGGTTTCAGATAACCAAAATTTCGGATAATAATTAAGATACCATTTTTTAAGGTGTGCTGTAAAATACATGGAGGTAATATACAAAACTTTCAAAAGGCTTTAATAAAAATCAAACTATTTACATAAAGTTATTCTTCAACACTAGTTTTATGATTAAAAAAAATCGTATAATTTCCTTTGCTTTTTCTTTTCACATCGCTTACTTGCAGCAATATCTCGCCATCGCTTCATTATCAGAACGTCAGAGATCTTTGATTCTTCAGATCGTTTGAGGAACCGTAGCGCTATCTGAAAATATGAATAAACTCCGTGAGAAAAACGCGTACTTCATACAGCCTAATGTAATGCTCTAACCGAAAATAAAAACTCTTACCTCTAAGGGATTGAAGATCTCGTCAGCGGTGTCATGGCTGTTGCTCTTGCTATGCCATCGTCTTCGTCGTCCATTTATTTCGTGAACCATAAAAGCACAACCTTATGTACTTTCTTGTTTTGTGACACGTCTTCATTGTTTTCTTGTTTGGCATCTTCGAAGCATGCTCTTTAAACTTATTTTTTATCTTGTAAACATGTTTTTTTGGTATCCAAGTCGCGTAAATGTTAATAATTAAAAATTACCTTAATAAACGTCTTGCGACTTCTCCTTATTTTGTCCTGACGCGTTTCAAAACCTAAGGTTTCATCTTCAGAGGATAATCACTCTCCCGTCGTCAAACGTTAGAAATTAATGACACAATGACACACATACACATAATTTACACACAAACTTAGGCCTTTTCACATTGCACAGTGCGCACTGTATGGAGGTCCAGTTCATACTGTCAAACTTATCAGAACTCAGGTCCAAGGTGCATATTTATTAATGTTATCTAGTATTGTCTTTGTGTCTCGAACTTAAGAGCTGTATCAAATAAATAAATAAATAAATATTATCATTATGATGTATATAAATATGTAAATATATAAATATGTAAAATATGATGCGACGTATTTGCTTAATATTAATTTATTTTTCGTATATGTTTAGTGCGTAGCGTCGTCGAGATGTTTGTGTTACAATGCTATCGTTTCCAAGAATTTTGTGTAGGGGTCGGTTCCGTGGCCGGTCAACAACCTATGCGACTAATCAGTCCGTGTATTCGATACCAGAGGACTCTTTGTGAAAGTTAATATTGCAGTGGCAGAGTTTGTGTATTAAACCAACAGACATGTTTATTCTCGTTCGTAAATCGGTTGAATTTAGTTACGTTTTTTCCAACATTTTATTTAATTAAGTGTCCATATTTCTTTCGCTTCAGTGTGATTTATTGCGACGAAACTATTACGGAACAAAGAGAATGTTTAAAGGTAAATGTTTTCATAATTGTTATAAATATTATAACATTTTAAGTAGATTCAGTTTTAACGAAATAGCCTTAATAATTCATCATGAAATTGATATGACTTATTCGTTCACATACTCAAAGTATGAAAACCGTATAAATACAATAAAAAACGGGAAATATACGGTTTTGAAGCACATTGCATCTTTGCTAGCAGTATTTGTAAAGTGACTGCTTAATGTGCAGTTTACATAATTTCGGTGTTAAAGTATTGCTTATTAGTCTAATATATTTACATATCTATCTAACTGATTAATTCATAAAAACAATTTAAAATCGGTTACACCTATTTTTAGTACATATACATATGCAGTTGCTGTGTTTGGCCAGCATAACACCATTTATAGTGAAACTGAAACAAAATTTATTTTATTTACTTAGGATATTTGCTTGTACAGAAAGTATTTGGTTACCTAATGTATTTATCAGTTCCTATTTATTATGGTTAATGCCACTAAAAATCTATCCACAGTCCCAGTACTAAGTGGTAAATTAAATATACGTGTAAAAAAATTATATTTAATTTTCAAAAACGTATAAATATAAAAAGATATTCCACACACAAAATTTTCTGATATGGGTGCGAGGGCACCTTACTTTGTGGATGGAAGATTCTTCTTATTTTAGTTTTTCTTTTTGCTAATGTTATTGTTGGTTTGATCAAACGAATCTTACGTAAGTTCTAAAGGCGACTATTTTGTGCTTTGTAATCAATGCGTTATGATATTAAATGTTGGTTTCCGACTTAACGAACAAAGTGATGTTTAGTAAAAGTTTTAAAAGTTTGCATTACATAATTCATGTATTATAGATAGTATATTGAACGAAGTGTACTGTTGACTTAAAGGGAATAATCACAAAGCCAGCTGGAGACTAGGTGATTAAATAATCGGACATTAACCAACCGTGGTTCAATTTTTAAAACTAGAATGTTTTGATGACAGTCTAATTGCGATCAGTTTCAAGTATTATAAAATAATTAACCTAATTTCCAATAAAACTAAAATACGGAACCAAATTGTCAAAACAAAAATAGTAAACGCTAAAAAACTGATAATTAACAGTTAATCAAATAAAAATAAAACAAATATTAAAAATTATCCCTTGGGGCTTACGCCAGGTAAGCCTACATGTGGTAAGCCCGGGGCGCCTAGCTAGACTCTTACTTCGCTCAAATTGTCTTGGGTAAGGTCCCATACTTTAATCTATCCCGTCGGATTCCCTTGGCCATATCCTTGTGTTTCCGACCCCGACGCTATTACAATGGTATTAGAATATTCGAGGTCTTGGAGGTCTTTATTTTCCTCTCTTAGTCTTGATCTTAAAGTGATAAATGGTCTGGAAGGTGGAAGAGCCCAGGAACTGGGTCTTCGATTGAAACCCAGAGTACGTTCAGATGTCTCAAGTTGGCGACATCACCATTGATCTCCTCTCTTTCAGCGCCGGGCGAATTATAGTATGTTTCTGGCAAGTTTCAAAAACCTCGGATCGGAGCATTGGTTTTAATGGATCACTGAACCGTTTTTAAACGTAAGGATAAAGGACTCCATACCAAAGGGTGCATATTTTTATGCTCCACAGGGTAGTGGTAACGTACAAAGTACCAGAAAAAAAGATGATCTGATTTTAAATTCTCCTTACAATATTTGTCAATTAACAATTTTAATTCGTAAAGTATATGAGGCTTCTATAAAACAGGAAGAAGTGTCTACACTTATTTGTTGATGGATGAAGAAGAAGATGTTAAAAATTTGACTCACCATTGACAGTTCGTTGAAACGAGTCGACATGTACCAAACACTATCGATTACTAAAAGCAATGCACATAAAGTATTCGCAATTATAAAGTCAGTCGTCAGATTAAATACTAAACATCAGTCTGTGAAAAGAAGACATAACAAAATCTTATATAACGCTTCTCTTTTGAACTTGGGAAATTGTTATCTACCAAAGTTTGTAGAGGTTGAGTTAATTTTTTCAAACTTGAAGACGATTACAAGTAGACAGTGACCAAAAGACTGTATTTTTAAAATAAAGCAACGGTTAATCTCCGGTTAAATATTTCTAATTATGGTTATATTAGCTAGCTCATTATTATCAATATGGATCACAATGTAATTTAAAAAGCAAAGCAATTAAACAATTGATATAGTGTGGAAATGTTGTGAGAATGGAAAACAGACAACTTGCATAAAATCGATGAATTAGCAACTATAAGAAAAAAGAAAAAGAGGAATGAGAAAATTGAAATGAAAACTGTAACCAGTATTTGTATTACCTCATGAGGTTAGAACGTATGACGTACTTCTGGGCAAGAGAGTAAAAAAAAAACCGTAAAGGACAAAGATTGGTAGTGATAGAGTTAGCCCTGGAATTTAGTAGGCCTTCCTATTATTAAATTGTTATCCCGTGATTACTTAGTGGTTTTACCGAGGACCAGCTTCGTTAAAACAGGATTTGTGTTTTCGTTCACGGAACGTGTGCAGGCTTCATATTATATTTAAAATCTGAATTTGCCGTCAGCTCTCCTGCCAGACGCCTGACGGGAATCACACTTGGCAAGAGGCCAGTTATTACGTATACTTTGCCTCAACTTGATGCAATACAATATTCAAAACTGAATATGAAACTAAGTCCGATTCCGTCAGATTTAAATGTATTTAACTGTTGTTCTTTATCGCATTATTGTTGTCCTTCTCTCTCTTTCTGTAATAACTAAATTGTTATTTAATGCAGATCACAGACTCTTGGGTTACTACAGGTTTGGGGTTATTGGAGACATACATACCAAACATATGTATTACTCGCCTCACTGTTGAGATGAAATTGACGGCTTTTGATTAAATTTGGAAAGATTTACTTAACACTTTGTTCATACATTTTTACAACCGAGGTCTCTCTGGCGAGTTCAAAACGAATCGCGTGATGTATCCTTGAATGTGTATTGCATATTTTAAAGTTTTTTGTATCTCCAGCACGGAGTTTGACGTCCTCCATTTCCTTTCAAGAAGAGATTATGTAGTATTTTATTCTCCTTCTCCTTAACCAGACGTTGGCGGGCTTGCAAATTCTTCCCTCCGTAGATAGTGTCTTAATCAACGCATACTTTCCTATTTGTTTCATCTCATCCATGTACTCCTGTCTAGCTCTTCCCCGTCCACTATGCCTTCCCGATCAGGGCGTTGAACCAGTTTGGGTGACCAACCGTACTGCTTCTCCTTTCCTCAGTGGTTCCAGTCAGCGTCTTTCTTTCATCCACTGTCATTAAAATCTCGTCATCTGTGTCATCATGTGTGATCTGCGGTCATTGTGAGACGTCTACTATGTTGAAATGTTGGAAAAAAGCCAAGCCTGTAGTAGACGAAGAGGTTTATCTAATTACTTTTATTTTTAAGCGTGTTAGAGGACGTTAAGAGAGAGAGAGAGAGAGAGAGAGAGAGAGAGAGAGAGAGAGAGAGAGAGAGAGAGAGAGAGAGAGAGAGAGAGACAGACAGACAGACAGACAGACAGACAGAGTGGGGCAGACAGAAAGAGGGAGGAGCATACAGTACAAAATAATTAATTACAAAGAATTATAAGCTATTTAAAATAATAAACTTAAAACATATTTTTACCTGCAGTCACCACCTGTAGTTCGTGCTGGCATTAGTTTTTTAACATGATTAACATGTTCAACTCCTCGAACTTTGGCATCTCTTATTATGGCTTCTTTCTTCTGTTTGAGTTTTCTCTTTCTTGGCCATTGCAGGTTCTTGTGATTCACAAATATCATCACTCATTTTACAAAGTTTAAAGCACAAAATTTACTATTAAACTATTACCAAAAACAAATACCGTAACCACAAACACTACAGCTGATCAACACAGGGGCTACACTAGCGCAGTCTACACATCAGTCTGGCTAACTGATGGACATATCCGGTTTTTGCTGAAAACTCAATGTCCAGTTTTTGATGAAACCCCATATTTTTCATGCCCTATTTCGATAGGATGTGTCCGGTTTTTGCGAGAACCGACTTTACCATTCTGTGGCATTAGGGTTACGGAATGTATTCATATCATAATCTTAAAATGTGCAAATTTGGGCATATCCGGTTTTTGCTATCAACCCCTCAATTTGAACTTGAAGTTTATTGATTGAGTCAAGCACAATTCTAAGTTAATCAGTTGTAAAATGTAGAGTCTAACAAAATTTTATGTAGTTAAGATTTAATTATTGAAGTTACCGATAGTTAAGATTATTATATAAGTATGTTGCCATGGCGACGGAGAAAGCAAAGACAAGCATAGTTGAATGAAGTGGAAATAAAAAAATAAAAATAATACATTCTCGAATCCTTGTAATTAATTAAGAGTTGCGTGAGTTTTATATACAGTAAAATGGCCGCCTGGTCACCAACAAACACATCTTTCTGACTCTTCTGTAACAAAGTTGAGTGATTTATGTAAAAGTTAAATCTAATAACGTTCACACGCACGCGCGCTCGCTCGCGCGTACATATTTACGTTAGTTATGACAGTGGTCGTCTGATATATGAGATACTTAGAGAATATAAAATGGAATCAACAATGTGCTAATTATTTAACTCATTACATGTCACGGGTGTCTGACGCCAGTTTACACAAGCAAATAATTTACGCAAACGTTTACGCAGACGATCTAGTTTGAACAGATCTTTATGTAGGCCTAATACATATAATCGGCTGGGTTGATTAATGTCCGTTTGCGATTGATTTTGTTTGCACAAACTGGAAATTTTCGTTGGCACGTGACGATTTGTTCGTCCAAACATTTGTTTGCGCAATAGCCCTATGTTTGTGGTGCGTAGATGAGTCGCGGGTTTAAATCATTTAAACTGAAAGTAGGATTTCCATTAGTTTGTTCTGAGCAATCGATCATGACGTCCGAGCGGCAAGGACCCAGGCAAACCCCCTCATAGCCGGCCTTGGCAAGTACGGTCCACGAGCAGGTGATTCTTGGAAACGGCCTCGGCAAATACTGTACTGAAACGGCCTAGTACGAGCATGCCGTTGTAGCGGCCACTAAATTTTAAATTAAAATATTCCAAACTTGACCGGACCACTAAGCAGGAGCTCCTTCCCGAAGCTTGGAACTAAGAAACCATAGGGACGTCTCGGACGCGCATCCCTACAGCTCTGGCAGCGTGCAATCGATTAAGTTGGTTTTGAATACATTTTTAATTAAAATAAAGGGAAACATTTTTTATTTCTCTATGATTACTGTTGATTCTGGGCCAGGCGCTCATGTATTGATCAAATATAGTCTACCAGCGATCCTGATGAGAGTATGATATTCTACTTCCTCTATTAACCCAGCCATCAAATGTTGAGCTTTCGTCTTAATTATGTTTTAGTTTCTTCTCCTGATTTACTGTTATTCTATTTTTTTTTGTCATACGGATGAAAGGGAAACGTTAAGAACCCTCTGGCAGGACCAATGTTTGACGAGACGCTGAGACTTGTATGGGGTTAAGAAACTGGCAAGAGACCGTAGGAGATCGCGCCTGTTGGAGGAAAAGTGTAGAGAAGGATTAATGTAGGTTTATAGAAAAACATGAAGAAGAAGAAGAAGAAGAAGAAGAAGAAGAAGAAGAAGAAGAAGAAGAAGAAGAAGAAGAAGAAGAAGAAGAAGAAGAAGAAGAAGAAGAAGAAGAAGAACGACGACGACGACGACGACGACGACGACGACGACGACGACGACGACGACGACGACGACGACGACGACGACGACAGCAGCAGCAGGAGGAGGAGGAGGAGGAAGAAGAAGAAGAAGAAGAAGAAGAAGAAGAAGAAGAAGAAGAAGAAGAAGAAGAAGAAGAAGAAGTTATTTTCTATATACGTAACTCAAAGTTTCTTGCAGCAATTACATAATATTATGATATTATTCAATATAGTTTCTTCTGCAAGTTGTGTATTGCGTTTCTGTCGTCTCAATACCTGACGCACATTTCACTGAAACACATCAGCATCATTAGAGTGTTGTAAATGTGAAAAAATTACATCAAAAGATGTTACTATAAAATAATAACAAGAATGATTCTTTTTGTTGACACTCTATTATATAAGCTGGTTCAGAGACGATACCGCACATCATATTACAAACAATATTAGGTTCTTGGATTTCGTTGTCCATAACGTGTCCGTTTCTTAACTAAATATAATTATTTCACTACCGACTCGGAACACAAAACGTTTTATGGGTAAAAACGTAAAAGCTTTACCTTACAACCTGAACCGGTTTTCACTTTTAAAAAGCTTCTTCAGAGGTTGCCGCTGGTAGCACTGTCCGTCTTGTTGTTGGCGACGAAATCGATTTTCGAAAGATCGATGTTGTGTGTGTGAGGTGTGATATGTTCGAATAATGCGTGTGATCTGAATTGCGTCTGTTCGTTTAGGATATCGTTTTTATTTGTTTTCGTGTGTTTGTATATTTCCAATTGTTCTAGAGTGTCTAGTTTTCGGCCTTTTGTGTGTACGTGTAGAATGTTCATGTTATTGTCGATGTTTTTGTATGTGTGGTTTCCTTCAATGAGGTGGTTTGCAAAGGTGGATTCTGTAGTGGAGTGGAGTACCTTTGTGTGTTCAATGTATCTTTGTTTGAAGGTACGTCCTTTTACGATTTTACCCATAAAAAGTTTTGTGTTCCGAGTCGTAGTGAAATAATTATATTTAAACAATATTAATCTGCCAACAGACTATAAAAAATTTAATGAGAGCGCTGCAATAACCGCGTTATTGTCTTGTAAGTAAATTACCTTCAGCGAGGACACAGATGGGTAACGACGACTAACCGGGTTTTCACGGAACCTCATTTCTATGCAATTATCGATAATAAAGTTGTGCAGACAGTTCTGTGGTAATCCAATAATGTTTATGACTCAACCACATTGTTATAAAGCCAACAGACAATGATATCTCTGTGTTCGGTCAGTTGTCAAATAGAAAATAGAATGTGAACTAGGCGGTGTTCTTCTTCTTCTTCTTCTTCTTCTTCTTCTTCTTCTTCTTCTTCTTCTTCTTCTTCTTCTTCTTCTTCTTCTTCTTCATTCCAGGATTACAAGACATCGCCTGTTCCGGTCTCCACTTTCAAGCCATCTTTTGCGTGGTCTTCCCATATCTATTTTTTTCTTTAGGCGCATATTGTAAAACTTGTTGAGGTAGCCTTTCCGCTGGCATTCTACCTTCTTCTTCTTCTCTTCTTCAAGGATTAGTTATATAAACCTGTTTCGGCATCCATCCTTTCATCCTCGGACGACCCACGTCTCTTCTACCAATGGCTTTATGGTTCAGTGCCGTTTTTGTCAATCGATCCTCTGTCATCCTTTGCAGATGCTCCCACCATTGTCTTCTGTAAATTGAAATAATTTCCATTTATGTCCTATACTTAGAGTTCTGCTCTGATATCTTCATTCCTTATTCTATCTTGCAATGTATAATTTAAAGTATTTCGAAGAAACTGCATTTCAGCACTCTGAATCTCGCCGCTTTCCTTTTTCGTCATGACCCATGCATAAATCAGTGTGGGTATTACAATTGTCTTATAAAATTGAATCTTTGTGCTGTTCCTTGTTTTATTTCTAAGATTTCTATGAATCGTACCACAAATATTACGATTATACCTATGTTCAATCCGTCTCAGCTTACATTCCTCGATTCTAGCATTTACAGAGAGTATACCCTGTTCGTGCCTTATCACATCGTTTCTAGCATCTCTCGTTTCGTGTACATCCCTTTATGTATTTCAAGAAAATTCATCTCTGCAGCTTGTATATGACTTTGGTATTTTTTAGATAATACCAATGTTTCGGAACCTTATAAAAGAGTGTTGACTGCCATAATCTTATAGAACTTCATTTGAAGTTTGTCTTTCTAATCCTTCTAGGCGGTGTTAAGAATGTATATTATGTCGTTCTCTTTTCTCTTCAAGGCTTAGGTGTTATCATCAGTTCCGGTCAGAAAGTTCAAACCATATTTTTCTTTGTATTCCAGCACAGGAGGTTCCTCCTCTGTAGGCGTATTCTTGGTATTGTTACAACGGTCTAGTGATCGTCGTATGGTACAGTGGAAAAACAAAATACAAGCAGACCCCGGGCTTTAAATGGGCTGACTGGGCAAATGCCCAGGGCGCCTGGTCCAAGGGGGCGCCAAGGAACGAAAAACAATACGCGTTAAGACTATAAGACAGTAGACAGTTGAGTGTTATTGTTAAAATTCTAGGAATGAAGAAAACTACGTTCGAATGCACGCCGGCACGCGCCAAGGAATATGTAATGAATAATATTATATTACGCATAGTTTCCTCTGTGCGTGTGTGTGTGTGTGATGTTTGCCTTATAGCCTTTTTCTTATTTGTTTGACGTATAGCCTTTTGATAAACGATCAGCGGCGGATGTCGCCTGATATCGTTACTCAATATCAGTAACTTGCAACGCTTACTGACAACAAACTTGTTTACACTGCGGTAAAAAAAAAATACAGTCATTTCCTCTTTCATGTTTGATGTTTCCTTTCATTATACGCTTTCAATGTTATCGCGTTCACTTCGTTGTGCAAAAAGATGTGTTCCCTTAGTAGTGAAATATGTATAATTGTGTATAATTTCAGTTATTTCATCACAGATAAAAACTGTCAAACGTTTATCTTCATTATAGTTTGTTGTTTCCCTAGTGTAAGGTGGTGGGGGGTGGGGGAGAAAAGTAAAAAAATGAAAGGGGGCGGCTATAAGAATGTTTTGCCCAGGGTGCAAGGTACCTGAAATCGGGGCCTGAATACAAGACACCAATTCAGTCACTAATCACCGGCTTTAATTATCACAATTAAACAGCGTGCAATCAACAAGATCGTCTCTTACAACAAATCAAATAAATATTGTTCACACGCAACAATAATGTCAACGAGTCTCCCACAATTATTATAAAACACGTAACACTTCGCCACAATACTTCGAACCGCACTGGAATAAATCGCCACTACAGCTGACCTTATCATCGCCGCTGAATGCGTATATATTTATACCCCGGTGAAATTCCAGAATCGTCCATACTACGCGTCAGCGCTACACTAGAGCGTAATTGCATGCGGCCTTGATGCAGTGCGCGCGGTCGGCGAAGTCTAGTACAGTCTAGCTAACGCGTTGGGAATCACGGACCCACACAACATTACAGCCGGATCCCAGTGGAATCGCCGAGAAACACGTTCAAGGTTGTGTAATGGCGTATATTTTGTCCGCATTACGTAATACTATGGTCGCTGGCCAGTCGGCTCACTTTGATTCCACATTATACAAACATCTATTTTGATATTCATTAATCTTGTAATGTGTTTAGGAAGTTTGTAGTGCCCTGCGTGGGCATATTTTTGTAAAATATTCTGTAGTCTGTCTTCTCATTAGGGTTGCCAACCATACTTTATAATAAAGTATCCTACTTTATTTTTGGTGAATATACTTTATACTTTTGCATAAAAATAAAGTATGCGAAAATACAGGGTGAGTCAGCGTTACTTGACGTTTTTGGCTCGAGTAGTAGCGAGGCTGTACTCGTAGTAGAGGGGCGCGGTTGGTCTCACAGTTTTCCCCTAGAGCAGCAGTTTAGTTACGATGGAGAGGTGGACCGCGCGACACCGTGCGTTCGTCGTAGAGACGTTCTTTAAAAATGCAAAATCTGTGACCACCAGTGAGAGGAAGTTCCGTCTCCAATTCAACATTCCACGCAATGGTGCAATTTATTCCACCATTTTATTCCAATTTATTCCACACAATGGTGCAATTCCAACCCGCAATACCATTCTGCTATGGGTTCAGAACCTTCGTGAGACCGGTTCTGCGTTGAAAAAAAAAAACCAGGAGGCAGTGCGAAGACGGCCACGTCACCTGAAAACGTTGAAGTTGTGCGTCATTCAATTCAACAGAGCCCCAGCCGATCTGCAAGACGACACGCTCAGTCTCTTGGGTTATTAAATTCTTCCGTCCGACGCATTTTACACGGTCTAACCTTTCATCCCTACAAAATTGCGATTGTCCAGGAGTTGAAGCCTCAAGATTTTGTGAGAAGGAGACGTTCTGCTGACATAATGAGAGAGATGTTGGAAGAAGAACCTGGGATTGTGATTTTAACGTCAGATGAGGCTCATTTTCACCTAAACTGCAGTGTTAATAAACAAAACTGTTGTTATTGGTCCCCAAATAACCCTCAACAACTGCACCAGCGCCCATTGCATTGTGATAGAGTTACAGTGTGGGCTGGATTGGGGACATTTCGGTGTCATAGGGCCTTATTTTTTCGAAGAAAATGGGAGAGCCGTCACCGTGAACTCTGAGCGTTATTTGACCATGTTGCGTGAATTTCTCCTCCCGGAACTTCGTCGCCGTCGCATAAATCGTCGAAATGTGTGGTTTCAACAAGACAGAGCGACAACTCACACTTCGAATGTGTGTATGGCCGAAGTAAAGAGGTTGTTTCCAGGGAAGGTGATATCCCACAGAGGAGATGTTGACTGGCCGCCACGCTCTCCTGATCTTAGTCCATGTGACTTTTTCTTGTGGGGCTACCTCAAAAACAAAGTGTACATCAATAACCCATGTACTATGGTTGAATTAAAGGATGCCATTGAACGAGATATTCGTGCTATACCCCGTAAAATGGTGGAGAGAGTGATGACAAACTTCGCGCAGAGAGTCGACGAGTGTGCCAAAAAAGAGGGCCAGCACTTAAAGGACATTATCTTTCATAAATGATTAATTTCTGTAAAAAGTAACATATGAGATGTAAACTGCTATTCATTGTATATATTTTGAAATAAAAAAAGTTGCTACATCTTAAAATTTCACTGTGTACCATAATTTCAAAAACCATTAGGTAACGCTGACTCACCCTATACTTTATTTTGAGTCTTTACTGTAATGCACGAAACGAAACACTCTCATACGTAATTTCCGAACGATTTATCGATGCCTAAGATAAAACAGAACGGAACACACACGATTAACAATGATTATTTATTATTGAACGAAACGGCAGATGGCAGTCCACACCGCTTTCCTTTCTAGATCATTATTTATACGTTGTTGTGATTCTTGTGTGTTTGTTTGAAGAAAGGTTAGAGTTTAGAAGTATACATAACTTCTTTTGCATTGCTTAAAATGGCAAGTAATTCAGATTCTGATAGTTATACGCCAGTAACTCCCCAGAAAGCGAAATTAATAAAATCGAAACAACTTAAGACTTAAACAAATCCAAAGACAATCAACAAATAATGACAAAGTATTTTCATAAAAAAATACTGCTGAAAAGTGGCAATATATACTTAAGAATACGTGTGACAACTTACCAAATATAAAAAAAAATATTTCTTATCTGCTCTCTGTTCCCGCAACCTCAGCTTTCACTGAAAGAGTTTTCTCGGTGATGAATGTAAAGTGGCGAGAGGAGAGGAACAGAGCGTCCATAAATTTAATAAAAAATGAGTTATTCATTTATTTAAATCTAGATTTAGATTGTAATACTAGCTATCAAACTCTCAAAGATAACCAAAAATTGTTAGTTTGTGCTAAAAGCACAAAAAATATGTATTTAAGGCAATAAAAACTTAAATTTAAATAATACTTTTTTTTCTTACAAATACTTTTTTTTTCCTCTTCCAACAGACAAGTTACGTTATTTTCCTAAAAAAAGTTGGCAACCCTACCTCTCATGTACATCCCTTCACGACGCAGGATGAATACAACGTAGGCGCGCAAACCTAGACCCTATGTAATTTCTATTTTGTTGTTTCTCAAGTTTCCTACCTATACAACATGGTACAGACTGCTATTTCTATGAAACAGTCAAAGAATACCTTTAATAATGTATACAGAATTTTTAGTACTTACAAGTACACCTCTAGTTATTCCAGTCGGTGATTTTTTAGTTTTTTTACCCAAGATGCATTTCGGAACAGTTGTGTTCCATCTTCAATTGGATCATTTCGTAAACTTACTACATAACATTTATAAAAAATTTCCACTCAGGTGAGCGTCGTCGTCACAGGTACATATATCAATTGAATTGAATTGAGTCGGCTACCGTATGACGTGCGGGCAACAAGTGCTGGCCAGCTTCGATTTTCAAATCGTCCGTTTGGATTCAGTTTTCGTTTTAATATTAACGTTATTTTTAAAATTTAAAATTTTATTAATTGTTGTGTTTTATGTTGCATGGTATATATATCTGTGTCGACGACGCTCACCTGAGTGGAAATTTTTTATAAATGTTATGTAGTAAGTTTACTAAATGATCCAATTGAAGATGGAACACAACTGTTCCGAAATGCATCTTGGGTAAAAAATCATGACTGGAATACCTAGAACTGGAATTTTTAAGTACTAAAAATTCTTTAGACTGCTATTATTATACTGGCAAACGCGAGAAATATTTTAGAAGAAATGCACTTATTATTACATAAAATGAAATTAAGACGTTTCTTTATTTTTAAAGCTGTTAGTAAATCTTTCTCATGTATGATTTTATAATTGTAGAGAGACGGGAGTTTAATTGTGAAACACACTTGGCCTTTGTAGATTTGGCAAAAGCCTTTGGCAATGTTAAAGTGACATTATTATGGCAAATTCTTGATTGAAGAGATTACTATATTCTGTTATAGAAACTATAAAGAGGCTTCATGTAGAAACCAGTGTCCGACTGGTTATAGGAGGAAGGGTGACTGAGGAAATGCCCACTAAAAAGGGGGTAAGACAAGGCTGCTGTATGTCACTTTTCAACATATGTATATACATGTTTAAAACTGGAAATATTAAGCTGACCCAGTGATTTTTCTGAAAAGAATATTTTATGCAGATGATATGGTAATAATTCAGGATAGCGAGCATAAACTACAAACATCAATGTACATACTGAATCGAATCGCAGATGAATATAGTTTTCAAATATCAGTGGACAAGACAAAAAAAAAATGGCATTCAGTGGGAAGCAACGGGTAAGAACTAAGATAGTTATAGACGGAAAGATTATGGAACAAGTCCAGCATTTCAATTACATGGAAATATTACGTTACATATGGGAAAAAGTTGATTTGGATGAAAAATTAAACAAATTTAGGAATATCCGTGTAACAGTACACGGATACCTTAAAAATAAAACAAAGAAGGAAACAAAGATAAGGTTTTTTAACACTGTAAAGGTACCAGTTTTGATGTATGGAGATGAAGCCAGTGTTCTGACAGAAATAGACAAAGCAAAGATTCAAGCAGAGGAAATGAAGTTTATGATGAGTACTCTGGGCTGTACCATTCTCGATAGAAAGAAGAATTTAAGGATGGAACTGGGGGTCGACCCATTGTTGGAACAGCTAAGTAGCAACAAAAGAAGGTGATGTGAACATTTGGGAAGAATGGCGGGTGACAGGATTCCACTGCTAAAAATGGAATATAGACCGGTGGGTAAGAGAGATGTAGGACGGCCGATAGCGAAGCGGGTCCCGGAACAGGTTCCGGATGAGCCTAACCCTTGAGGTTAACGTGGTGATGACATTTCTATTATTATATAGGAGATTGTATGGGATTTTATTTGTCTTCCGATAGCTTAGATTTTATTTGCAGATAGTTTAGAGGGACTGCAACAACTAATGAATAGAGTGACAGAAAGCAGCCGCAGATATGGTCTAGACATCAATGTTAATGAAACGATGCTAATGATTGTATCCAAGAACAAGTTCACAAACTGCACCCTTAATATAAACCAAAGGCCAGATGAACGTGTAAGCAAATTTACATATCTTCGTACTATAGTCAATGAACAGTGGGACCACTCTCAAGAAATAAAGAGCAGAATTGAAAAGGCAAGAGCAGTCTACACTAGAATGAACAGTTTATTCAAAAGCCACAATTTAACAATAAACACAAAGATGAGACTTTTACGCTGCTACGTATTCTCGGTCCTCTTCTACGGTATAGAATCTTGGACTTGACTGAAGCCACAACTAAAAATTTGGAATCTTTCGAAATGTGGCTTTATCGTAGAATACTGAGCATTTCATGACAGCACATATAACTGATGTTGAAGGTCTTAGAAAGATGAAGAAAGAAAGGGATGTTATTAACACAGTGAAGATAAGAAAGCTTCAGTATCTGGGACATCTCATGAGAAATGAACAGAGATTTTACTTATTGCAGTCGATACTACAGGGAAAAGTACTTGGAAAGAAAGGAGTGGGTAAGAAATTTAAGGACCTGGTTTGTCATGAATACAACTGACTTATTCCGTGCATAAGGACTTATGATATCCAACATCCGAAACGGATAGGAACTAGAAGTAGAAGAAGAAGAAAAAAAGAAAAAGAAAAAGAAAATGAAAAGAAGAAGAAGAAGAAGAAGAAGAAGAAGAAGAAGAAGAAGAAGAAGAAGAAGAAGAAGAAGAAGATTTGTCTTCAGGAAAACGGGAGGTCTGACCATCAAGTAGTCTCATCCCCCTCCCCTCCGTCGGACAGGGAGTAGATTCTAGTTGCGCCACTACCGATTGCCTCCGGGTGCCCTCAAAGCAGTAATACATTTCAGTTTCCAGTTTGTGCGACAACTACACTAATTGCGTGCGAGTACTCTATCGCCATTGACAGTCTGTATGACCTGTGTGCCCGTTCGATTAATATCAGCGCTACACTTACGTGGCAACGGTTAATAAAGCTGTGAAGCAACTGACATCAGTTGGCTGCATACAACACCAGCTTGGCGGCAATAACAATTACCGTAGACACTGATACCGGCCGTACATCAGCAGAGACGATACAGTCAACGATGCTTTGAGGTCAACTGAAATATTGCTGAAACTGCAACGGAATGTTTAATAACACGGGTCGAGTGCCGTAATTACACCGAGTAATGGTCAGTTAAGAGATCGCGCGCGCGCGCACGCACACACACACACACACTCACACACACACACACACACACACACACACGCTTGCACGCCTTCTGAATATACTGCATTTCTTACCGTTTCCTACTATAGTTTCAACATTTTATATTTATAATTTCTTATTTTGTTATATCCGAACAGGGGCGGAATAGAAGTACGTGGTGCCCTATGCTGCCATCAGATCAGCCTCCCCCCGATTCAAACTTCAACCTTTTATCCATCATTTACACTAATAAATAACATATAAAATTATGAAAGTTAACAATTATTTTATTCATCATCATCATCATCATCATCATCATCTAAAAGTATTAAACCAAGGATGGTTTCTTCCGGTCTCAAACAGGCAAAATTTAGATCTGGTCACTCCAGCGCTTCCTCGGGTCCCACACCTCTCCATCCCTTCGGCTTATAGTTCCATAGTTGTTTGTGAATGCGGCAGTCATCCATTCAGCAGAGATGTCCCCACCAATTCAGCCAATACTGGGGAGCATACTCTTATAGTATACTCTTAATATTCAGTTCCTGCCGTATATCTGTGTTTCTTCTATGCTTATGAAGAGTATACCCTGCCACAAGCCTAAAAAATCTTATTTCGGCCGCTTAATTATTTTATTAAACTCTCAAATTACAACAAGTATTTAGTTAAATAGTGATTACAATGAGCATAGTAGTACGTGAGCTCAGAAAATACTAATCGATCCATTTTTATCTTGATTTTGCGTTAACGAAGTCTTGAATAATTTCTTCTAAATCGAGCTTTCAATATTCAACCTTGGTAACGAAAATAATCTCTATCTCCGATAGTTGAACTCAACATATATTTAACGTGTCTTGATATAGAAAATTGTCTTTCAGATTCGCAGTTAGCTGTTGGCGTTGTCAAAAACAGACGATAAGCAATGCATATATTGCGAAATACATCAATCAATTTACAATAAATAATCCAGTTTAATACTTTGAGCAGACAAAATGTATTATCAGAGAATCTATCATCTTCATTCGAACGATTTAAAAAAAAAACACCTTTCTTGCAATTTTACTGTCGCACAAAGTGCTTCGGTGAACTCGTCGAAAAGTACGCACACATCGTTTTCTGATTTTGGATTGAAGATATTTTTTGTTTTTCCAGATTTATTATTTTCAAAATTTTTTGTGATTTAGGACTGTATGGTGCCACCTCTGACAGCTGAGGCCCTGGTGTCCGGTGCTGCAGCATACCCTAGCGTTATGATAATCCGGCACTGTATCCGAGTTTTAGTACGATAGACGCCGCGCCGTCTCTCTAATCCCACCCTTCAGCGTTTGCAGTTCATTCATTTTCTGTGTTCCAGTCCTCTGTTTGGTCGAATCCACCCAGTGATTTTCTTCACCCATAGTCTGTATAGGACAGCTTCTCGTATCAGCTCCGTCTCTTGGACGCTGTAGTTTCAAATATATCAACATTGAGACCAACTTCTCAATTTCTCATTTTGCCGGTTGTTATCAGCGGACAGTATCTACTTTTTCTTCTTCTGCACCTCATGGAGTAGACACTTTGGCTGTTCTGTCTTCACAGAGTATCTATTCATCTCGCCCTCGATATTCGTACATCTCTTGTACCAAAGGGTCTATAACAAAACCTCAGGTAGACGTCCATCTTCCATTCGGTCCAGACGCTGTAACCGTTTCCTGCAATAAGTCTGGATTTTATGATTTGTGGAGAATTCCTGTAGCTCTTCTCTAAGTCCTCATTGCGCAAACGATTCTGTCTCGTACAACTCTTTGTTCTTCTCAGAAAGTTCACAAACTTCATCATGCGATGACAGTATCTACATCGCAGTTTACTTCCAATAGCTTATGCTGTAGAGACACTTCTTTGATCAATTATGCATAATTCAGCACCGAATGTTTCAATAGTTTCTACTGTGGTTCTGCAGATTTATATTTTAATGTTTCAAGAGATATTATGTGATAAACATCATAATTTATGTCGTAAGCGATGCTACAGCCAAGATAGTGGAAATGTGACACATGGTCTATACTCATATTAACCAATACAATTTTCGCCCGTAAGTGATATTTGCTCATAAATGCCTTAGTTTTTTTTTACTTATGTCGTTTGCTGAAGTCACTGGTTATCTGAAAAACGATTTAATTTCTCAATACCTAATTATAAAAAGTACAATAAATTTGCAGCAGTTCTGCAATCAAGGAAAACTCTGGACTTCCTGTAAAATATTGTACTATATTATGTCAATAGAGTAATAGGAAAAAAGGGTATTAATGTTTATGTATTGTTTTATTAGTATAAAATACGTTATGCGGATCTTAACTGAGAACGAAACAGGACAGTGCCTTATATTTTTGACAAAGAAAAGGACATTAGGAAGAAGAAAACAATGAAGAAGAAAAGAAGAAGAAATTACTTGGTTATCCCAATGTTTGTTGAAGCGATTGACCAAAGTATAATAAAGTATTTTATAAATTTGTTTAACAAAAACATTTATTATTTTGTTTGAGTGAGTACCCGGCAAGACAATGCCTAATACTAAAGAAAAGGTCACTTGGTTTTCCAACGTGTGTCGGGGCGTTCGACAATATTATAATACAACATTCTATAAGTTTGTTTAACAAAAACATTTAATACTTTGTGTCAGTGGGTGGCTGGAAAATATTTGTGCAGCGTGTGGGCGCGTACGTTTATGTAAACAAGGAGAAACAAAACAAAAACTGATTAAAACAGGTGGTCACAGAGGTTGATCATGACACCCACACGGAGTTTGGAAAATGTCGAGGATAGTCGATCACTGCCGACACAAAAATATGCAAAGGTTCTTTTTTCGTTTTTGTGTCATGTATTAAGACTTCCGCCTACTACCAACGTTACACAATAACGGAGTCTCGTTTCCGTGGCCGCCCACAATTCCTCTTACCATCTGGTTTTCAGCTTAGAATTCATTAGTGAATACATGCCTCCGTTATAAGTTCTATACGAGACTCTCAATTACGTATTTTTTTATTTATTTAATTTTTTTTTGTATCGGCTATCTACGGACCACATGCCAATTTCAGCTCTTTGTTCTTTTCTTTGTTTCCAATATTCATTCATCTTCCTGTCTTCAGGCCACCTTTAACCCTGGAATCCTTCCATTTTTAACACTTCTGCCCGAAAAAGTTTTTTTTCAATTGCTTCTTCTGCGTTTATATTATTTTTTTCTAAATCCTTTTGGACTTCTTTAATCCAACTTGATGTTGCAACTTCTTCCCCCACAGATATTTGAAGATCTGCTTTGTTAACCTATTGTCGTCCATTCTATATAAATGTCCAAAAATAATAGTCTCTTTTTCTCATTGATTCTGTTATATTTTCTATACTTTGATATATTTCATCATTACTTCTTAATTTCCAACCTTCTGAAGTTTTTTCATGGGCCTAATATTTTTCTAATAATTCGTCTTTCCAATGTTTCTAGTTTGTCTAAATTATAATTCAATGCTAGACGTTCACCTTCATAAAGGCATTCTGGCCTCACTACTGTACTGTAATGCCTTACTTTCGAATTTTTAAATATGCACTTTATATCTATATCTATAAAAATGAATGTTTGTTTCTTTCTTTGTCCCGTATGCGTTCCTATACCATTCATCCGATTGCGATGAAACTTCGGTGAGTTGTTGTGCGCACGCCCGCGAAGGTTTATGAATTTTTTTCGATGGGATCCTTTGGGGGGTTCTTGGGGTCTTCCACATCTCCTCCTAAACCACTGGACCGATTTCAACCAAACTTGGCACAAATATTTTACGCAACGGGAGAACCAACATAGGGTAGGTGATTTTCGATGGGGTCCTTTGGGGTCTTCCACATCTCCTCGTAAACCACTGGACCGATTTCAACCAAACTTGGCACAAATATTTTACGCAACGGGAGAACCAACATAGGATAGGTGTTTTTTCGACGGGGTCCATTGGGGGGGTCCTTTTGGGGGTCCTTTGGGGTCTTCCACATCTCCTCCTAAACTACTGGACCGATTTCAACAAACTTGGCACAAATATTTTACGCAAAGGGAGAACCAACATAGGATAGGTGTTTTTTCAATGGGGTTCTTTTGGGGTTTTTTTGGGGTCTTCCACGTCTCCTCCTAAACCACTGGACCGATTTCAACCAAACTTGGCACAAATATTTTACGCAACGGGAGAACCAACATAGGATATGTGTTTTTTCGATATGATACTTCCGGGGGTCCTTTTGGGGTCCTTTGGGGTCTTCCACACACACAAACATTGCAGCTGGATTCTGCTGGTGTAGCCGAGAAATATGTAGAATGTTATGTTATTAATGCACAATATCTTACCACTGAAAATTTATATTTTATAAATTTATAATTTATAATAAAATTATAAAATTTATAAAAGCCCTACAAGACCAGTAGTGACTTACGGCTGTGAGACATGGACCATGCGACAGAAAGATGAAGAAGATCTTAAACAATTTGAGAAAAAATATTTAGGAAAATTTTTAGAACAGTAGTGCAACAAGATGGGACTTGGCGGATCCGCATGAATATACTGAACTTCATACATTAATAAACAGCGAAAATATCGTAAAGTTTATTAATTTACAGAGCGTTAGATGGCTGGGAGATATTTATAGAATGGAGAAGACCAGAAATACGACAGCTACCACAGCATTGGAACCGTTGGAGTCTAGGCCCAGAAGGAGACCGAGAAAAAAGTGGATGGCGTGTGTTGAGGAGGACCTGCGAACTTTGGAGATCAGAGAAGGGAAGACTGTTGCAGACAACAGAAGGGAAAGGTGTAGGATTGTTGAAGAGGCCAAATCTCATAGACGAATTTGGAGCCAGAGGAAGAATAAGAAATATCTTACCGTACCAGAGACAATTTAAATCACAGATACTTTTCGAACACACACACACACACACACACACACACACACACACACACACACACACACACACACACACACACACACACACACACACACACACACACACACACACACACACACACACACACACACACACACACACACACACCACAACACAACACAACACAACACAACACACAACACAATGATCTTTCGAACGAGACCGCCGTCACAAAAAGAAAAGGACGGACAACGTTCCTTGCAGCAGCCTTTTATGAAGCCTGTAATGAGCGAAAACTAGTTTAGGCAGTGAGGTAAAAATTAAAAAAAAATTCTAATCTAAAATAATTATGTACTATGTGTTAGTAGTATATTTCAGTAATTGCTTTCTGGCAGTTCAATAATTTAATGAATAAATTTTAAAGCTGGTCTTGTAGCAATTTGTATGTACAGTGGAACTTGGTTATTACGGCCTCGGCTGTTACGTCAACTCGGGTGTAGCGTTATTTTGTCATAAGTCCGGTCAAACTGATATCTTTAACATTATAAAAATTCCCGGTTTTAACGTCACTAAATATTGTACTACTCTGTTATAGCGTCAAATATTTCTCAGATATTTTACTCTAAATTTCATATAAACGTATACATGTGCGCGCGCGCTACGCCCATCGCTACAGACATACATTGTATGCAAGCGATAAGCACTGTAACAGGACCGACAGCGCCAGCGCCAAATGGAGAAAAAATTTAAAAAATTAGGAAATGCGAACATGGTGATGTGGATGCAGCATTATTGAAATGGTTCAAACAGTGTCGATGTTCAGATATTCCTGTGAGTGGACCAATTCTGAAAGAGAAAGCTACAGAATTCGGAAAATTGTTTGGTATTGATTTTACATGCTCCAACGGATGGCTAGATCGATTTAAGGCCCGACACTGGATTTCTTTTGCAAAAATTTGTGGTGAGGCAAAATGCGTAGATCTGAACGTTACAGGCGATTGGGTGCGTAACACTTGGCCAGAAATTAGACGACCATATAAAGATGAAGACATCTTTAATGGAGATGAAGCCGGAATTTTTTATAAATTAACTCCAGATAAGACTTTCAAATTTAAAAATGAAAAGTGCGTTGGTGGGAAGCTCTCTAAACAAAGAGTTACAGTTTTTGTTTGTGCGAACATGACGGTAACCGAAAAAAGGAAACTTTTAGTTATCGGGAAAAGTTTGCATCCTAGATGTTTTAAAAACATCAAAAAAGTTCCTGTAAGTTACACTGCCAACAAAAAAGCGTGGATGACTTCTAGTATTTTTGAAGATGAACTAAGAAAGTGGGATAAAGAACTGTCATCGAAAAACAGAAAAATTCTACTTCTAGTTGACAACTGTGCAGCCCATCCAAAGTTAAATTTGACAAACATTAATCTGGTCTTCTTACCGGCCAACTGTACGAGTGTCCTGCAACCTATGGACCAAGGCGTGATTAGAAGCCTAAAGTGTCACTACCGCAAGCAACTTAAAAAAAAAATTATTTTCTGTATGGAGACGGCGCAACCTGCCACAATTTCACTCTTAGATGCAATACAATTCCTAGACGACTCTTGGAAGAGTGTAACACAGAAGACGATAGCAAAATGTTTTAGTAAAGCACAACTCGTACATGAAAATTTACCCGATGATGACGAAGACGACGACTTGCCGCTCTCGGAGTGGATTAAGAAATTCGACGTAAATGAATTTGGAAATGAACTTGATTCCTACGCATCAGTGGATGACCAAGTAGAAACACTCCAAGTGTTGAGTGACGCAGAAATTATCGCGGAAGTAAAAACATAGAAGCAGAAGATAGTGTTGAAGAAGATGCTGAGCAAGAGGAGGATGCCGACATCGTTTGTCCGACAGTACAGGAAGCAATGAGAGCCGCCGAAACTCTTTCACGATTTTACTGCTTTAGAGAGACGTCTGACGACACGTTCAATGCAGCGCAGCATCTCCACAGCACAACAGAAAGAATTTATTTTTCAGAAAGCAGCGTTCAAAAGAAAATTACGGATTACTTTCGACAGTAAGCCTAAATGTAAGTTACATGTACTTTCTTTTTGATCTTTTAAAATATTCTTCATGCTGTTTGTATAAATAAAATGCAGTTTGTAAACTTCTAGAATAAATATCACGAATAATGTTAATAATGCAAAGATCTTTTTTTTATTTCTCCTTCCTTACTAGTGATTAAAAAGAGTCTTTTATAACGTCACTCGGACATAACGACAATACTTTTTTGGTCCCTTCAATGACGTTATAACCAAGTTCCACTGTACATATATCAGTAGACGAAATCCACTAGCCAGTAGAAACAACTATTATAAAACCAACCAACCAAGCCAATAAAACCCAATAACCAATCAATAAAACTAAGAGTGATCTACTTTGAACATTTCTTTTCGTAAAAAGGTGTACGTCTTATTTTAAATAATTTATTATCACGGGTATAATAATTAAAAATAATAGTAGTTTTACAAAGACATGCTGCAGGCAAAGATGCAGCTAGCTCATTTGTAGACAAACTGATATTATTAAAGACAAATACAGGTCAGTAAGATAAATGACAATCTTAAAATATAGCTTAGAAAAAACTTACAAGAGAACAGGTCCACGACCTACAAAAAGAAGTTAGAAGAAGAAGAAGGATGTTAAGTAACGTATACAAGATCGATAGTCAGCGCGTCTCAGTGTCGTTCATGATACTCTCTCTACTCATTAAGTTGGTGACATAGATTTTACCGAGATCCTATTTATTTTATTCTGGTCTGTCTAACGCCCTCCGCGCTCGTAAGCGCTGATTGACATACCACGTAGGCTATGTTAAAATTACTAAGCGACAGTGTATCATTATCGATCAGAAAGGTGATAAGCACACTGAACAACGTTCTATGGTCATAAAGAGATATCAAAGACTAGAGTTTATAATACGATAGTAAAAAAAACCATAAATTATAGGTCTTAGGTGTAGGCAATAAAATTAATGCCAACTATTATGGTATGTCGTGTGATGGCGAACAGTTTGAGCGTGATGGCGAGTGCCGCCGGAAGTGTTATTCACTTATCAAAATAAATTAGTGATGAGGAAACAACTAATGTTATACATTTGTAAGACAATAAACAAAACTACTTTCCTTATTAGCTGTAAAGACTTTTATTTTTCGAAAGCCTACATCCTGAATTTTCTTTGCTTGGTTTCGCTCTGTAAGAGGATGGTAGATAAAAGGTTTGAAAAATAACATCGCTTGGATTTCGAGAGGAGTTTTTTGGTTATTAATTCAATGTAACCTTAATAATAAATAACAATAATAATCCTTTTAATTGGAAAAATAAATAGAACACTAATGAAAATATTAAAAACTGAGCTGTTGGATCACAGTCGGGTGCTTAACATTTGTTGTTACTAAACGTTTCGGCCACACTTTTGGAGGCCATCCTCAGTAGAAAAATGTTTGAAAGGTGACAAGCCGAAGGTGCGTAATGTTTTTAATAGCTTTAGAAATATGTAGAGGAATAGAATGTAATAATAAAATAAGTAAATTTTTGATAATAATATAAAATGATTAAATCTAATTTGTATCATTATTTTATTATAATTAACATTTTATTTCTTGTACGCGTATATATAATTTAGCACTTAATTTTACAAGAGAGTAGATGTATTTAAAAATTTAAATAGTTACATTGATTTTCTTATAATTTCTGTTTGTTGCGATCATGTTGATAACACTTCGAGACTTTACGCACACATCCTTGTTTCTTGAACTCTTCCAGGAACTTTCCTCCAAACCTACTGTAACTCTTCTTCTTTTTTTCGTATCGGCGATCTAAGGACCACATGCCAATTTCAACTCTTTGTTCTTTTCTTTGTTTCCAATATTCATTCATCTTCCTGTCTTCAGTCCACTTTGAAGCCTGGACACCTTCCATTTTTAACAGTTCTGCCCGAAAAATTTCTCTTTCAATTGCTTCTTCTGCGTTTATATTATTTCTTCTAAATCCTTTTGGACTTCTTTAATCCAACTTGATGTTGACTTCTTCCCCCACAGATATCTGAAGATTTGTTTTGTCAACCTACTGTCGTCCATTCTATATAAATGTCCAAAAAATAATAGTCTTCTTTTTCTCATTGTTTCTGTTATATTTTCTATATTGTATTGTTATATTATATTATATTCTATGTAATATTGTTATATTATATTTTCTCTTTGTTTTTGGTATATTTCATCATTACTTCTTAATTTCCAACCTTTTGAAGTTTTTCGTGGTTCTAATATTTTCCTAATAATTCGTCTTTTCAATATTTCTAGTTTGCCTAAATTATAAATTCAATGCTAGACATTCACTTGCATATAGGCATTCTGGCTTCACTACTGTACTGCAATGACTTATTTTCACATTTTTAGATATGCACTTTTTATTGTAAATATCTTTTGTTTTACCATATGCCCTTTCCATCTTATGAATCCTCTTCTGTAACTTATTTATTAACTTCTTTCCCTTACCTTTAGTTTTCTCCCTCCATTTGTTTTTCAGTTGTTGATTGGTTTTTAGGAAGGTAAGAAGGGTTAGGTGTTTTGAGTCCGAGACTTCCACACGTGTGAAACAAAAGTGCTGACGCGTCCCCGCGAGAAATTCTCTTGATAATTATCGTTGATGGAAGATTCCGTATAGAGTATTTTCTTATTACTAATGTTACTTTCCAAAGCATACGACATCATCTGTACTAAGGCGTATGTTTGATGTTTGGTTTCCAGTTTCGGACATTTTACAGTTTCTGACATTTTCTCACTCCTACAACAGTCGTAAATTAAATAGTATTAAAAGTATGTACCGGGCTGTTTGGCCGTGGTCCATGGTTTTCAAACAAACCAAACGTTTCGACAGTACCGCTATGGTACTGGCCTTTACCACAGTACTGTGGGGCTGACGTTTAACAACCCGCGTTTAGGATAGAATTCCTCGAATTCGACTGATGATGGCAGCCAGTGGTGCTGTCGAAACGTTTGGTTTGTTTGAAAACCATGGACCACGGCCAAACAGCCCGGTACATACTTTTAATACTACTGACACTGGCCTTGAAAGCCTTAGGACTATATCAGTCGTACATTAAAGTTTGACAGAAATTAATCGGTCTGTATAATAATACCGAAATTTCGAAATTTCACAAATTTCTTAGGGGAAGAAAGGTAATAAATTTCTTTATAAAATTTCAATTGTTTTTTTTTTCTAAGTTCTAAGTACACTAAGCTAAGTGTGTCATTTTCATACAAAAATGATTCCATATTTTCACAAAGGTTTGTAGTGATTTTATTAAATTTTATTAACTCAAAACATTGTACAGCAACAATTGATTTTGTAACAGTTTTAGTACAGTTAATCTATTACATGTAAGAGATTGGTGTATAAAAGAAAGACTTAATATATTTTATTTTATACTTCAACAACCTGTTTAAAAATAGCGTACTTCGTTTTTACTTTAAGGATTTTGTATACTTGGCGATTGTCATTCAGTACAATATATTGATTGTCAATCAGTGTATACAATGCGCACAAAATGAATTGAATGGAACTTCAATTGTCATCATCACCATCAAACTCATCATCATCTTGTGTCAAGGCTTAGGGTCATGGCCTGTAAGACCATCTAAACCTAATAATGCTCACAGCACACCACCGCTCCACCCCCCGCCCGGAGAGAGAGAGAGAGAGAGAGAGAGAGAGAGAGAGAGAGAGAGAGAGAGAGAGAGAGAGAGAGAGAGACAGAGACAGAGAAAGAGAAAGAGGAAGATAAATATAAAGAGAGTGAGAGAGAGAGAGAGAGAGAGAGAGAGAGAGAGAGAGAGAGAGAGAGAGAGAGAGAGTCGTATCATATTTAACCATGTGCATTGACGTGCTGAAACGGAGGGAGGGGATGTTGAGTATTGTTATGTGTGTTAACAAACTCCATGTTGCCCCGACAGCAGGTCGACGGGGTTGGATGAGTTGACCTTGAGCAGGACTCACAGCACTACATGACAAATGGACGCTGTGGAAACAATTTGCCTACCTCTGAGCTAGCCCAAATTACACTCATATATTACAATTTTTACAGAGTACAAATGTACGTACAAACATTCACATATTTTTAAATAATTTTAACATGTCACATCTCAAGCAATAAAACAATTGTACTATTGAAAGAAAAGAATTATTTTAGTACATAATGGCAAATGCCATCACAATAGTATAACAACAAGAAAGATCAAATCGCTGATACGGTATTACGTTGACTGTCGCAGGAACGATACCGCACAACACGCTTTAAACAATATTAATCTGCTAACAGTCTGTAAAAAGCTTAATGAAAGCGCTGTAATAAACGTGTTATTGTCATATAAATAAATTAACTTCAGCGACGACCAACCGGTTTCAACGAAATTAATGGCTTTATAATTATAGGTAATAAAATTGACCAGACGGTTCTGTGTAATCCAATAATGCTTATGTCATGACCAATAATGCTATAAAGCTGTTGTTTGTCTGGTCATTTGTCAATAGAAAATTAAATTTGAACACGGCAAAAACGATATTAAATCGTAAATGGCAAAGTAACAAAAATAAAATAAGGTATTTTCAAAGTATTTTGCTTTTGTTTACTATTTTTTCTATTTGTATCGGCCATCTGAGGACCATATGCTTATTTCAGTTCTTTATTCCTTGTTCTTTTCTTGATCTCCAATATTCTTTCATCTTTTCACGATGTCTCTTCTTCCTGTCTTTAGTCCACTTTGAATCTGCGTGTTTTGTTTATTTTTATTAATATTATATTTTATTTAAAAAATTTATATTATTTATTTTTTTTTGAAACAGCTACAATTACAGGAAAAATTTGGTCCGTTTCATATGAATTTTTTTCTTTCTTCTTCTTCTTCTTCCTTAAATTTTTGCACTTTTACGAACATCAAAACTTTTGTATTTTCAATTTTTCTTCCTTAGTGGTAAAAAAGTCTAGGAAAGATAGCAACGCTGTAATAAATGAAAACAATAATGAGACCATTTTAAAAAGAATACAATCGCTTTACTGAAAAAATTTCGTGTGAAAGAAAAAGAAAATGAGAGATACATATATCTGCAGAATTGGCTACATAAAGTTGTAACACTTAACGAAATAATTTAGAAATAAGAAAAAGACGTTTTTAGTAGACTCTTGAAACCAATTTTCTCTGCTTTAGGCGGATTAGCCAACTTGCTTTCAATACGAAGAAGAAAAAGACATCTGAAATGTTTGTTTGGATATGTACGTAATTCATTCTACTATTGTTCTTTTTGACCAGCTCATCTCCTGAAATCATTAATTCTTTCACATAAGTCGCCAAAAACTCCAGTACTGTTTTTTTCTTATTGTGTTGTAGGCCAACAGATCTTGGTGAAACGCCGATAGTGAACAATCTTTTTGTTACTGAATCAGATGAAACGTCCCAATAATATTATACTCAAATCTATATAAGCTCATCATTCTACTGTAGAATATAAGTAGTCCACAAGTTATTTCTAACTGATCCAGTTAATTTCTGTCCGAAGTCTTTGCCTTCTCAGGGATTGTTGTTTACCATGTGATCTTTGATCATCCTTTGGTGCAAGAAACCTTATAGATTCCATTCGTGTCGCGAGATATCTAAAAGTACGACGTATCCAACCAGAATTCCTTTTTCAACCGGTTTCAGGTTCTTACTTAACTAGAATTCTGTGTTGCTGGTATCGTCTGCAGAAGCACAAAATATTCTGATAGACATCTCTTTATAAAAATAGATGCATTTCCAATACATCCGGTAGTTGTTAATAGACACATCTCCTTATAATTATAATCCATAAAGACATCAATTCATTATGCATGTAAACAAAATGAAATTATAAAAGATACTAATTAGACCAGTTGTTGCTCACGGAGGTGAAATATGGAAATTAACAAAAACGGAACAGGAAACACTAGGAAGGTTGTAAAGGAAGATTGTACGACGTGTTTATGGCCCAGTTAAAGAAGATGATGAATGGAGAATGACAAAAATAACCAGGAGATTGTAAGATTCGTAAATGCTCAACGAATACAATAACTAGGTCACCGAGATCGGATGAATGATCAGCGTTTGCCAAAGAAAATCCTGAGGGTGCAATTCTTTAAGAGCAGAAAGAGGGATCGACCTAGGAGAAAATGGTTGGATGATGTGCTGTAAGGACTAAGATGAGTTGATGTGAGGGGTTACGTAGATATGGCAACGGATAGGAGACTTTGGAGAAGATTGGTGTTGGAAGTCAGGGCTTACGTTGGACTGTAATGCTAATGAAGAGAGAAGATAGACATCTCTTTATAAAGGTTTGGTTTTCCTCGAAATACCATTGTGACATACGCCAAGTACTAAATATTATGCGTGTACTCAATCGGCCAATATCTGCCAATATGGTTGGAATATCTTTAATGAATGGATGACTGCTACATCCTGAAACAACTGTTGATTTCTAAACCGAAAGGACGGAGATGTGTAGGACATTCGAAGAAGCGTTGGTGCGCTATCTGATTGGGACCAGAACAAACCAGTTTTTCTTTAATATTCTTCTAGGTGATGGTGATAGGTTTTGTGACTTGCCCGGTCTCAGAGCCGTGTAATAAGGACAAATTTGTTTCTTTACTAAAAAATACGAACTTTTCCAATTTCGTCTCCTGGATATTGATTGTTTCTTTCATTTCCTTCTTTGCAGAAAAAGTTTATTCGTGTAGCACTAATCTTGTTGCCTTCGTACTTTTGGTAATAGTTCCGATTGACACCCTTGTCTGGAAAAGCCACGAAACCTGCAAAAACCGATGTTATTGCAGGTTTTACGTAAACTACAGACCAAAAATAGGTGCGGAAGCGAATAATCCGCAAAAACAAATTTTTGCAAAAATTCGCAAAAATTTATTTTGGGGCCCAAATAACGTAAAAATGCGTTATTTCGTATTTTACATGAAACCGACGTATAATCAAAATTATACATCACTCTTTTTGAAACAGAACTCAATGCTGTAATGTCCAATGGCACCTCTGGTGCCGCTCGGGCCGTCGGCGGGTCTCACAGAGTCTATTATAGACAATGCCTAGACCGCCCGTCTTCGGGGCTTCACCCCTATTACACAATTCTCAAGTCATTAATAACTCTACGACTCCAAGTGGTATATATATCTACAGTATATTCATACGTTACATATATCATTTGTCTAACATCTAATCTCTGCGCACTAGCAAATGAAGATGGTATGCACCTGTGCTTGAGTCAGTATTTTTACTACCTCAGTAAGTAACAGAAAATTTGATGTGATGTTCTGGACAACCGAGTTTTCATGTGGTACTTGCATTTACAAACAGCATGAAGACTACGAGAGTAGTAAATATTTATTAATTGTAACGTTATTCTGCATCTAATATGAGTAATAGAACGTAAGGAACGTTATTGTGTTTCAGTGTTGTATTGCTATAAGTAAGTTTGCATTTTTTTTCGCAGCTTGCAAGTAAAAAGTTCAAGTTTTTCGTTTCTGCACCTAGGCTTGACCTGTAGTTTACGTAGAAACACAAAAAACCCGTTTTTTTAGGTTTCGTGGCTTTTTCAGACAAGGCTGTCCATCGGAACTATTACCTTACTTTTATTGCCCATACCTTACACTTACGATGCTTCTTATTATCGTATTCATAGGCTAGTGTTTGTTGTCTCTGATATTTTGTTGTTCAGT
Organism: Magicicada septendecula; assembly: GCA_034769895.1. Lineage (NCBI taxonomy): Eukaryota > Metazoa > Arthropoda > Insecta > Hemiptera > Cicadidae > Magicicada > Magicicada septendecula. The sequence continues at coordinate 51,167,488 of CM068367.1, forward strand.
AAGATGCAGTTCAATGTCCGTATCGTCTTCACGGCCAATTAATTCTACACCGTCGCTTAGGAAATTTAAAAATAAACGTAGCATACCTTTTTGCGCGCGCGTGTCGGTGAGCGTTTTCGACCACGGAGACGTTTGACAAAACAGCATAAAATCAATAGGTGCGCGGTAAAATCTATGTCACCAGCTTAAAACTAGAGGAACAAACAGGCAGGATACTGTGACGTGGTGACTATATCGATCATGTATACGTTATTTATCATCTTTCTTCTTCATTTTTTTTTTTTTTTATTTCTTGTTTCAGGTCATAGACCTGTTCCTCGGTCGTTTTTTGCAAGCTAGCTTTTAAGAAGACTGTCACTCGTCTTACTGACCTGTATTTCTCTTTGGTACAGTGGTCACTGCTTGATATCCATAAATATGACTGCGATAAATTTGTCTCCACAATCATAAAGTCCATGCTCTACACTCATTAGTAAAACTAGTACCGTTGTAAATAACATATTTTCATAATAAAAAATTATTTGAAATAAGTGGCTGAGGTTTTTAAAAATACGCCGCAAATAATATTATATTTAGTTCTCTCTCTCTCTCTCTCTCCTATGGCACTACAGCCCTTGTTCGGCCCTAGCCTCCTTCAATTTCCCCCTCCCCCTCATTCACTTCTGTCGGTAGCCATCCTCCTCCAGGAACGCACTTTCAGTATTTATGTTTAGTTCTACTGGGTCAATATATAGCCCTAAAAGATTAGGAAATACAAGGTTTTATCAAAATTTCGTTAATTGTTTTAAAATTTCCCGCTTTAAAAGTATCTGTAAGACTGTTTTAACTCGCGTTGTTTTTTTTTTATTTTTATTTTTTTTAAACCAAGCGTTTCGCTCACACTACGATGAGGCATACTCAGTGACTCGACTGAGACAGAGTACAAAGTGTTGACCCACCAACAATGTCACAAACAAGCCCATAATTTACAACATATTACCCCCGTCTAACAATGCAAAAAAGTTATAATAAATTATTTTAGAAATTAACATAATACACAACAAAATATTTTAACCACAATAACGCTTTACCATTTTTACAACACAAATATTGCGTTTTGTTTTCTATAACGTTTGTGTCACTTTATTAAAACAGGTGTCTTAATTCCCGCCAACTTATAACTATTGTCTCTCTCTCTCTCTCTCTCTCTCTCTCTCTATGTATATTGACCTTGTTCTCATTTTTGTTAATTTCTGTTGGTTTTCTTATGACTCGCGGGAAACAGTTCTTAATCTTTACTATAACCGCAAATAATATGTGATGTTTATTTTCACAGCTGTTTGAAGCTCCCACGACTCTAGGGGGTATAAGTATAGATTTAACTTTCTCCCGTAATATTGACGTCGATCTCTTACCATACGTATTTTACAGTAGTGTGCAAATTAATATGCACACGCTTGATTTTTAATCATTTTTAATAACGCATACAGAATTAATACAATATTACACATCTAGTATGAAATATGTCCACCTCTGGCTTGAATAACTAGTTTTACACGTTTTGGCATAGATTGAATCAATTTCTAACACATCATTTTCACTTCGTTGTTTTTGAACCACAAATTGATTAACGAAGAAATCATGGCTTCTTTGCTTGTGCAGTTCATTTTGCGCATTCTTCCTTTAAGGATAGCCCAGAAGTTTTCAATCGGATTGAGGTCCGGTGAATTACCTGGTCAGTCTAAAAGCTTAACAGTATGTTCTTGGAAAAATTGTGTGACTTTCCACGACTTATGGCAGGGAGCATGATCTTGTTGAAAAATGCCGTTTCCTTCTGGCCACTTGTCATTGAGAGTACGGATCAATTGTCTTCTAACAACCTCAATGTACTTGTCGGAATTCATCATTTTATCAACTGGAACAAGTGGCCTTGGCCAATGAATAGAATTACAACCCCAAAACATTTTATTAGTCGGGTATTTTACACTTTGATCAATGTGTTTGGGAGAGGGTTTCTCATTGTGTGATTTCCTAACGTAGCGTGACCGTTGATCCTGTACAATAAAGTGGGTTTCATCTGAGAACAGGACATTTTCACAATCTTTTTCATTCCATTTCTTATACTTTTTGGCCCAAGATAATCTTTTTTCATCATTGGGATGCTTAAAAGGTGTTTCTTCTGAGAACGAACAGCCTTACGCCCAGCATCCAGTAGCCTGTGCCGAACAGTAGAGTCATGAATATAAACACCTGACTGTGCTAAGTCTTTTTGTAGATTAAAACTTGTCATCTAGGGTTTTGCTTTGATTTTCTTAGCAAAATTGAGTCATCGCCGTCAGTTGTTTTGCGTTTTCTTCCACATTTTCCTTTTCACTGAGGTGAAACACTGCTAGTCTTTTTAAACTGTTTAATAATTTTGTCGACAGCTCCCAAACTAACCTCAAATACTCTAGCAATGTCCCTTTGTGTCATATTAGTGTGTTCATTCAATGTGACAATCTTACTTCTTTTCTTTGGAGTGAGATCCATAGCTTACATTTAATAAAACAGGATTTAACACGGTTCACAGGATTAAAGTTGCAGAGAAACAAGCGACAACATATTATTAACCACAAACAACAAAGGAAATGAGGTTAATAAACAGCTGAGAACAAATGAAGGTAAATAGCAGCTGTAAATCAGGGCTGTCAAACTCTGAAAGTCAAAATTCCCTCTTGTTCACATTAATTTGCACACTACTGTACTTCTCTTTTCACAGACCCACTATACATCGACCTCGTCTTGAAGATGTGTAAATCTGATTAAAATTAAGAAATAAAAGGTCAAAAATAATATTTCAAACCCATAATGACTATATACTTTACTTTGACAATACCTACTATCACGCGGTAAGTATTCTGTGCCCCTAAAAATGTGCAGCCTTGGGCCTGACACGGCCCCGTTTGATGTTCTTTATATACAGTAATACAATCAGTTCGTAAAGAAACACAGTAAGTATAGTGAGTGACACAATAATATTGTTGAACGAGCGAAGCGAATTTTCAGCTTTAACTCAATCGTTTGGCATTTGTCTGTCTTTCGATCTATCTAATTTCTGTTCGGGGTTTGTCTCACGCGATGACTTTCGAATTTATCAATCAACGTGCGTAAAACTTGGCACGCGTGTACATAGTTTTACCGTAGAGAACACTATTGTTTTCGAGAGTGAGCTCCCAGAAATAGGGGGGCGAGAGGCAAGGAAGTCTTTTCTTCAAGCAAAATATTCAACTTCATATTTTCAGTGTCTAGAAATTGGTGGTCATTATTTAGACAAGGCGTGGCTAAATTGGATTTATAAATATTTGGTTTTAAAAGTGCAGTGCAGTGTTGAAGGAATCTATCGAGTTGTGAAGTTAATTATAAATTTATGAAGTTAATTGAAACCATACAGAAAGGTCAAAAAATGAATATTTGGGAAAATATTAATATTTACAATCATAATAACAATAATTTACTAATTAAAGAAGAAATTCAAATAAAAACAAAACAAGACGATCTATTTAAAATTTATTAAAATAAATAAAATTTAAAAATTTAATATTTCAGATATGATCGCCAAAACAGCTGGTTAAGTAAATAAACGTTAAAACAACTGATAATAACTGAATTAAATCAATCATTTGTTATTTTATATTAAAATCAAAACAATTTTAATTATTCGTTAATTTCTATATTGTAAACGAATTATTTCGATTATTTGTTAATTTAGTTTCAAATCTCTTTTGATACTGATGTATTCAGTGGAACATACGCCAGGTGAATTGAAACAATACAAATACATTACAACTACTTGCGGAGGAAATTAGATTTGATAATACATAAAATATTATACAATACTGCAAGAAACTGATCGAGTTACTTATATATCTATATACGTGTATATACATGTGTGTGTGTGTGTGTGTGTGTGTGTGATATATTTAATATTTATAATAACTTTACCTAAAATGTTTTTTCTCTTATTTCGGGAACACGTTTCGGGAAACGTATTGTTCCCATCCTCGAAAAAACTTACAAACATCCTTATTGTGTTTGTTAATATGAGAAGATTTCCCCAAATATTAATTTTTTTACCTTTTTTTATGTCTTTAATGGACTTTATAAACTCATAATTAACTTCATAACTCGATAAGTTCCTTCATAACTCTAATTTTGCAGTTAGTATTAAGTTTTATTTACTAATATGAGTTTTTTTTATAGGAAAGTTACTTCCGGGTGTCGCAGCCTTGTCAGATGCTTAACTTGACAAGACAAATTAAAGACATAAGTTACTAAATTGTTCTCTGCTAATTAATAAGTATTTATGTTGGCAAATGTTCTGAAAGTGATGCATGAGAAGTAAATGGTTAGTACCAAACACAGTTTGTCCTTATAATTGGTTGTAAATGTATTGTTCACACACACACACACACACACACACACACACACACACACACACACACACACACACACACACACACACACACACACACACACACACACACACACACACACACACACACACACACACACACACACACACACACACACACACACACACACACACACACACACACACACACACACACACACACACACACACACACACACACACACACACACACACACACACACACACACACACACACACACACACACACACACACACACACACACACACACACACACACACACACACGATACTATATAGAACTAAGAGTTTTTAAAAATAACGAGGAAGAAGAAGATGTGCCGGTAATGTAATTGTATTAACAGAGTCAGAAATTATATTTTCTCCGTCACCGTTCAGGTGGTGCTGGTGCTGCAACTGTGGCAAATTAAACCGGGGGAAAAAATCTAATTGAAATTGTCGTTTCGCATCAAACCCCTCCCCTACCCTACCCTGCACACCACGCCGCTGTCATCAGCTGGCACTGAGTAATTTCCTTGTTGATGAGGCAAAAGATCGCGGCGTCGAATCCTAACAGCGACATTAAAATAGTTTAAACTATAATATGACGCGGGGTTGATCTACATTCAAGCCCCCACCTCAACTGTGTCCAACAAAAATATTCTGCCTCGCTTCTAAACACACGAACATTCGTACGTGAGTAAACGTTAATGCGGTCTAAGTAAACTGCTACAAATTAGACCAGCGTGAACAGCATTTGGCAAACTCGGTCGTCCCAAATGTCTTTTCCCATGTGGAGCATACACCATTATTGTTGTCGGTATTCTATCTAGGGACATGTGTAGGTCATGATCCCTCCATTTCATCTTGTGGTCACCAACTTTTCAATATTGTTACGACGGTCTGCTGATCGTCGTATGGTACAGTGTAAAACAAAATACAAAACACCAGTTACGTCACTAATCACCAGGTTTAATTATTACAATTAAACAGATTGTACTTAACAAGACAGTCTCTTACAACAAATCAAATAAAAGTTGTTCACACGCAATACAAATGTTAACTGATATAAAACACAATTGTATTATAATTGTCTCTCATAATTATAAAACACCTAACACTTCGCCACAATACTTCAAACCGCACTGTGTGTATCGCCACTTAAACACACTGTGCAATCGCCCGACAATAACTACCAACCGCAGTCGAATACATCACAACTCAAACTAAACTGAACGTCGCTGAGTACTTGTATTTATACCCCGCTGAGGTTCCAGAATATTCACTAATAGGCGTCTACTAGAAAACGTCTAGCGGACACATATTTCACAAGGAGGTACAGCTTCTGGCCTATGCCGATGACATTGACGTCATAAGTAGGTCTGAATCTGGCTTAAAGGAAGCCTTTCAGGAACTGGAGTTGTCCGCTAAGGCTATGGGCTTGGTTATAAACCAAAGCAAAACCAAATATATGGTTGTAGGTGCCAACACTCGTGCCCTGTCCCTGCGCATTAACGATTATGATTTTGAAAAGGTTCAGGGTTTTCCATATCTCGGGTCATATGTGGACTCTGGAAATGACTCCTCTAGAGATATTGAAAGACGAATATTATCTGCTAATAGGTGTTACTACGGACTGGTGAAACATTTTAAATCAAAATTAATAACTAAAGATACAAAAGCCTCCCTATACAAGACCTTGATTAGACCAGTCCTGATGTATGGCTCGGAATGCTGGGTGTTAAAAAAACTAGATGAGCAGAGACTATCCGTTTTTGAGAGGAGGGTACTGAGGAGAATCTATGGCCCTGTGAGGGAAAACAACATTTGGAGGCGACTGCATAATCGAGAGTTGTACGAAAGGTTTAAAGATCTTCCGATCGTGCAACTCATACAAATTAACAGATTGCGTTGGGCTGGTCATGTGCAGAGAATGGCGGAGGATAGAATCCGAAAACGAGTGATGAATTATTTGCCGATGGGAAGGAGAAGGAAGGGAAGACCGCGTACAAGATGGCTGGACCAGGTTGGTAAGGAGGCAGTGAGGCTGGGTGCAGCAAACTGGTGGACATTGGCCGGGAGTAGAGACCAGTGGGGAAGATTTCTTTTGGAGGCCAGGGCCCGGACTGGGCTGTAGCGCCGAGGATGTATGTATGTATGTATGTACTAGAAAACACTAGAACGTAATTCACTGCGGCCTTGAACCCACCACGCGCGGACCGGTATGGTCTGGTAGAGACCCGATAGTCGACGCGTAGGCCTAATCGTCTTTCACCGCAAAGTAGCAGCATTATGTACGCACACACACATTACAGTTGTAATCCACTGGAACATTTGATAAACACGCAGACTGTTATGTAATGATCTAACAGTATCTGGTGCAACTCTGTCCAGCCTTGAACAGCCTTGCACCGCGCGGAGGTATTTCATTTCTGGTGTCTGAAAGGCACTTAAGTCCTATTGCGTAGATACCAATCGTTCCGGACTAAAAAGTAGAGTGAGCGGAGCCATAATCTTATAAAACCTGATCTGCGTCTCCGAAATAATGCCCTGCGTGCCCGTAGCCTGATACGGGCTTTCCTAAATAATGTTCTTGAAATTGTAAAGGGGGGGCTAAGGGAATGTGAAGCGTACTTTAGGACTTCTTACTTACTTACTTATTTTCATGGCGATACAACCTTCATACATACCGTGCCTCCTTCAACGTTGATTGTCATCCCATTCTATTCAGCGCTGCCGTCTGCCAGTCACGTACTTCCAACATAGTCCGGGTGTCGGCCGCCACTGTATCCGCCCACCACAGACTTGGTCTGCCAGTCCTTCTCCTTCCATAAATCCTCTCTCTTAGAAACCTTCCATGGAATCTCCTATTCTGATATCCTTGACACATGCCAGCCCAACGGAGTTTATCCATTTTAATGGTATTAACCACGTCCGTATCCTTCTACATATCCATTAATTCATAATTGGTACGCTGCCTCCAGTTTTGTCCTTCTTGTACTGCTGCAAAACGTCTTCTCATGGTTCGCGTCTCAAGTCTCAGCAGAGACTTTTCATCATGCTTTGTCAGCGTCCAATACTCAGATCCATATGTCAGGACAGGTCTTATAAAAGTCTTCTAAAGTCGTATCTTTGTGGTTGGTGAGATATATCTACTTCTCATGTGTGTCTGAAGCCCAAAATAGCATCTGTTTGCGGCCAATACTCTTCGTCCCACCGCCAATTGAATTTCGTTGCTGGCAGTCACTAACGTGCCAAGATATGGGAATGTAACGACACAGTCAAAACGTGGGTTACAATCACAACCTGGGTCTCTTGTGTTTCATTTTGATGTAGTTGGGTGCGCATATATATTGTATTGGCTTCAATAACAACCAGACCAACTCTTCTGGCAGCTCCATCCTATACAAGGAATGCATCAGTTGCCGCATTGATTTATTTGGTACTTCAGTGAATAGAAGTTCCCTAGCCTCTCCATTCCAACTCCACTTTCGCCTACACGAGATGAGTCGTGTTACGCCGAGTAAGCCATTCCAAGGTTGTGGTAACCATTCTCTTCGGCGGAGTGGTTCGGTAAGCAGACAAGACGTGGAAGCTTGCCATGGTAATTTAAAGGAAATTTGAGACCTGGCTTGGCAGGATGCTATGCATCGGTAGCAGGTTGTGAAAGTGTGGAATCGGAGAAACTTGTAATGGTCAACGGCTGCACACATGGGCTGCGTCAGAAGGCAGATGGGGTTCGTTAGCCGAAGTAAAGGAATCTCTCTACGGAATATGCTTTTTTCCGCACCCTGCATCTTATATTCCACACTTCTCTTGTTTCCAGATTACTATCATTTATGCCTCTGCTCGTCATAGCCTGTTGAATACCTTGTCACTCTGTAAGTCAAGGTCTAGTTTTTCTTTCTTATGTTCAATGACATAAAATTAAATAGTGTTTGAGGCCATTGTTCATTTTTATTATTTTCATGCCCCCATACCATTTGAGATGCCTCCTTCCTATTCGTTCAATAACTGTCTCTACCATGTGCATGATTACTACACGTTCGTGTCGAGACGTTCTGAAGGTTCTATCTCGGTAGTCCCTTTCTAGAGACTGGTACCGACATCATTTGTATTTGAAATATCTACCGGGCTGTTTGACCGTGGTCGAAGGTTTACATTCAAACCAAACGTTTCAGCAGCACCACTGGCTGCCATCTTCAGTGGATATTCGAGTCAACCTAACGCGGGACGTATTATTAGTCAAGCGTTAGGTTGACTCGAATATCCACTGCAGATGGCAGCCAGTGGTGCTGCTGAAACCTTGGATCACGACCAAACACCCCGGTAGATATTTCAAATACGACTAACATCGGCCGTGAAAGCCTTAGAACAAGGGTATCGACATCATATTTCTCTTATTTTAACGAAACACTTTACATTTTCGTATACGTTGTATTTTCTCGGAAGTATATTTCATCAAATCCTGTGTTTCTAACATTTCAAAGAGCAGTTTATTGCGAACAATGTCATAGGTATTTCAAGGTCTGAAAATAGCAAATGAGCATTTAGATCCTTTTCTAGTTTTTTTTTTCTGCTGTGTATCTCAGACCTCCCGCAGGTTATAGCGCCTTATCGAAACGCTGTCCGTGCGGGCGAGGTAATTTGTGTGCTATAATGAAGTTTGAGAGCTACGCTGGCGGTTGTGCAGTTACTGAGAGGCCTCAGCCCAGGAGCCAGAAGATGAAGATATTCCACAACGACGTATCGCTTGTCCGATGTCCTTAACTATCCCTGCCCATCATAGTTATCTCTTTCATCAACCTATGGGCAGACCGGGCTCATCAGCCGGTCTAGGGATTGTGGACCTCCACGTTGTGGGTTGTGCAATAGGCTGACAACCTATTCACGGAAAAAGCGCGTGCTCTGAAACCTGATTCTAGCTTCGGATAGGATTAGATCAAATGATATTGGGAACGTTTAAAGGACTGAATCGATCCCTCGGAGGACCAAAAAAAGAGGTGGAATAATCAGAACGTAACAGGCTACTAGCCTAATGCTTGGTTGGAAAATGAAGAAGAAGAGGTATCTCAAAATAAATACGTTGTCAGTGCAGGATCGTCCTTCAAACCCACTTTGTATTTCCAGTTCTATAACTTCTTTTTTTACTCAACTCTTGATAAGGCAACCGTACAATTTGTTATAGAGCTCATCACATTGATAACCCGAAACTTATTACAGTAACTTTTATTTCCCTTCTTATGTACTGACTATACACAGGCAATCTTCCATTCATAAGAAATAGCCTTTCCATCTAACAGACACGTATTTACAAGTAGTTTCCGAAGTATCTTCTTCTTATTCCAATCCTCTTCTACCGCAAGGTGTAGAGGTTGAGCAAAGGTCTCGCCACCATTCCATTCCATTCCACTGCACTCCCAACCTCTGCAGAGAGCACCTCACATTATCCTCCCAAGTCACTCTTCTCCGGCCTCTGTGTCTTCTGCCAGCAATTATTGCCTTATACAGTTGTTTTGGAAGTCTATCCCCTTCCATCATCTGAACGTATCCAAACCAGCGCAACTGTGCTTTCTTAATTTGGTCATTTTTTTTTTTTGTTATTTGAGAGGGGCAATTGGTCCTCTCGGGCTGTTTTGGAGTAAGCTCCCTTTAGCCATGTGGGTAATGGAGTTGTGGGTAGGTAGCGTACGCCAGCGGTAACCGGCCGATGAGAAGGTGCTGGTACCAGCGTGTAGGGAGGATGTTGGTGTTCAGGTGTGTGTAGCCTCTAGGAGAGGGTGTGTGTGGGGGGTGATCAGTGCCAAACTTACGGACTTTAATGCCAGTATCGAGCAGCAATTGACGGTAAAGTTGGTGAGAAGCGTCGTAGTGGCGTCAAGGGCGGGGGTGGGTTAAGGAGCAGGTTGTTGGGTTATAATTGCTCTACCTGTGAAGGGTTGTTTGTTTTTATTTATTTATTTATAGCGACGTTGAAGAAGTAGGAAGATGCAGGAGGACAGGTTTTTTTTTATATACTTATGCTAGAGGTGAACCCTAGAAGGGTCCTGGGACCCTTCTGTTTCGAGGCCTTAGACGTGGTATTCGGGGCGGGGGTTCGTCCGCAAGAGTCAGAAAACGGTTCAGAATGAAGTGTGATCGCCGGGAATTTTGTGGTCAGGTCTATTAGGGGGGGGGGAGGTAAGGAGGGTTTGTAATGTTGTTCTAGTGTTTGCTGTAGTTGCGTACTTCCAGTTTAGTTTGTGTAGGAATGTGTCGAGGTCTGGGAAGTGTTTGTTTAAGGCATATAAAGTCGTATTTGATCTTTCAGAGGTACTGTCTTAAGACTCACTCTTATAGTAGTGTTTCTGACTTGTTTTGTCTTCCCTTCAACCTTCCTGAGGTATCTCATGTCCATAGAATCCGAAGTATACTGCTTTTATACCACGCGGTACACGCTCTCCTCACTGCAACATATAAGTACTGTATTTTGCTTATTTTATTAGATTTTGTGAGATTCTTGCAATGCGCTTGCGTGTGTGTGTGTGTGAGTTTGTGTGTGTCTGTGTGTGTCTGTGTGTGTTGTGTGATAAATACACAACTGTATCTAGAACGGAACAGGACGTAACGTGTGTTATTGCGCGTAAACAATTAAAGCATTCACAGAGAACACAGAATCTTGTAAAACTCCACACTAGGAACTTGACGCTGTTGCTGGTGTAATTGTTCATTGTGGTTCCGCTATAGTACGTTGAAACAAACAAAGAACCGACAACAACATTGTGTTTTGTTGTATTTTGTTTATTTTAATTAAAACGAAGCATTGGAGGAAACAGAGAGAGAGAGAGAGAGAGAGAGAGAGAGAGAGAGAGAGAGAGAGAGAGAGAGAGAGAGAGAGAGGGAGTTTGAGGGGGGGAGAAGAGCTGGGTGAAAATAATTTAAATTAAAACTGCATGTGCAGCAGCTCAGCTGTTGTGTACAGAAAACAGGAAGTGACGTCACGAAGTCTGTTACGTTATCCCTACGCTACGGGTGCAGTGCAGTAAACAAAACAAGTGGCCGTATTTGTTTACACAGAAGCGGCTGAAGATACTAACCTAACCTAACCGTCTGAACCGTCGAAATTTATTCTTCATTAAGGATAAACCGATTGCACCAACTGAAGACGCAATCCAGAAACAAACATTCCATTTAGATAAAGTAACGGGTGCGAGGCCTGGACATTATATAATGAAGATGTACAACAGCTTACAATACTTAAACGTAAAACTTTGAAAAAAGGTTTTTGAGCCTTGAAAGAAACTATAAATGGGTGAATACGGATGAATTAAAAACTTGTTTAATCAGTACACGGTGCTGACGTAGTCTGGTTCATCAAGAGTAGATAATTAGAATAGCTGGGTCAAGAAAACGCTGACTGGAAACCAATAGGCAGAAGAAATAGAGGAAAGCCTAGAAAACGATGGACAGGTGACGGTAGAGGATGTGACTTGAGATGTATGAATGTGAGAGCCTGGAGAATGTTGTGTGGACGGAACAGAAGAGAATCACGGAGCAGGCTAAGGCCCACATAGGGTTGTAAAGCCAGAAGAAAAAGAGGGACAATAATAAAAAAAATAAATAAAAGAAGAAGAAGAAGAAGAAGAAGAAGAAGAAGAAGAAGAAGAACAACAACAACAACAACAACAACAACAACAACAACAACAACAACAACAAGCAGAAGAAGAAGAAGAAGAAGAAGAAGAAGAAGAAGAAGAAGAAGAAGAAGAAGAAGAAGAAGAAGAAGAAGAAGAAGAAGAAGAAGACAAATTGACAAAATCCCTATTACATTCATATGTAATAACACGGTCTAGATATGTGAGAAATATGTTCCAGAAATTTAAATATTTTTGTTCCAACTTCCTCTTCTGCCATTGATCCACTGTTTTTGCATTCTCCGCTGATATCCTTCCATGACACTCTCTTCTTTTCCAATTGGGGACTAGGCGAATCACCTGTCCCGGCCCGAAAGAAACACATGCACTTCAGCAACGCTTCCTAGGTTTTCCTATACTTTCTTGTGCAACAGGCTTGTTTTCCCAAACTTCTTTACGCAACTTGCCATCTGGCAAGATATTGCCATTCAGATGAGCAATACATCTCTCTTTGTTCTCTGCAATACGATCTTGGATAATAAAAATGTTCAACTATGTACGAATGTCTTCGTTTTAGAGTCTTTCTCTTCGTGTACAGCCTTTAACAGATTGCGAGAATCTCATCTCCGATGCTTGTATACAATCACATTTAATATGTACATTTGTGTATGTGATTTTCTATTCGATTTCTGATAACGTCGTACAAAAATTAATAAGATACTTCTTCTTTTCCTTATTATTATTATTCTATGGTAATATTATTTGCTAGGGAAAAGTTTGTTTAATTATTCTTCTTCTTTACATTTTTCTGTAATGTCTTTTGTTGTTGTTCTTCTTCTTTACCGATTCTTATTTTTCTCTTCCTCCACCTCCTCCTCCTTATTATTATTATTATTTTATCTTACTGACATTTTGGCAGATTACAATCAAACCATTTCCTTATCTAAAACAAAAGTTATGTCTTTTTCTGGGGCAAATCATATCATACAATGATTGTCATATAGGACTCGCCAATAGAACACGTTACAGATTTCGAGACGAAAAAAAAAGCGGTTGAAACGAAACGTCGAGACGAAAAAGGAGGTTGAAAGCAAAATTAGTCCCTTCCAGTTGCTTTGTGGCTGTATCATTAAACATTATAAGAAGAAAACAAGGAGAGAGACGCAATTGAAATATTAAAATGTAATGGCCATACCTCAACTACTGTATGGTAGTGAGACTTGGATTAGAAATGCCAAAGATATATCTAGAATACAAGGAACGGAAAGGGCTGTAAGTGGTTGTACCAGAAGAGATCCTATCAGAAATGATCATATTAGAATGGAGCTAGGCTTAGCTAAAAGCTTAGGTGAGAGAATCTCCCGGTACAAAACGGAGTGTCGGTTACACGTAGAGAGAATTGATCCAACTAGATTTGCAAGAAGAGACCTTGACTATCATCTAAGGGGGAAAAGAGAAGTGTGGGAAGACCCCGTAAGCGATGGTTGGGTGACTTCCATTGAGACTGGAACAGGCTGCTAGCCTAAGCCGTAAAGGATGGCGATGACGATTCTGGCACTACTGACGGAGGCGAGCCTTGGTCTGTCATGTGTCTGGGCGTACTGGATCCTGTATTCAACAAAACTGATGCCCAACTTTCTGACGTCTCCTACCACAGTATCCTTCCGTCTCATTCTGAGGTCAGCGTTCTGTATCTACTATTTAGCGTTGCCTAAAAGACTTTCTTCACATACCGTGCTTCATCCTTGTGTCGTACGTATGCTTCATACTTTGCATATTTATGCGTTTAGATAGTCGGAGGTATTTGTACTATTCTTGATTACTTTTTAGCTCCAGCTTCCACAGCCTTCCGTGATTAAACCGATTACTTTTCAGTATTATATATATATATATATATATATATATAAACTTTCACTATGAACTTACTTTATGGTTATTTCCCAAACGTTTCAACGTGGTATACGTTTTCTTCAGTGGGAGTAAATACTGAATGTCTTTACAGAGTAACGGTTATGGACTGTAGGTGTGTGTAGGTGTTGTACACACTACAACCAAACAACATATTAAATGAACAATTACATTATAGATCACACATACTTTTCGATACACTGATTCAAACACACAATTTGAACCACAGCGCCAATTCCCTCCCACCATCAACCCCCACCACACACACCTACAGTCCATAACCGTTACTCTGTAAGGACATTCAGTATTTACTCCCACTGAAGAAGACGTATACCACGTTGAAACGTTTGGGAAATAACCATAAAGTAAGTTCATAGTGAAAGTTTATATATATATATATATATATATATATATATATAATATTTATAAAAGTGAACGAAGAGGATGTACCAACAAGATAATTACTTTTCAGTGTTTTCCTTTTAAATCTTTCGAGTTTTGCTAAGATTTCTTCTCGATATTTAATGTCTTAATGTCTCACCTGCACATATTACAATATATTTACATTTATACAAAAATGTATAAATACAAATATATTATTTATTATTACAAAATTATTAAAATTATTATTATAAATTATTATTATTAAAAAATTATTATTAATTATTATTTATTTATCATTTATTATTACAAATATATTATGTATTATTTATGTATAATGTTTTTTTATATTTTACAATGGATCGAACGTGCCTTTTATACAGTTTTGTATCTTTATTTTGCTTCTGCCTATGTGGCTACTCAGAATCTTTCATAGTAACAAAAATTTGCTATAATACTGTTAAGAAACCGCAATTGATAATATTCTTACGCCGTTACAGACGTTCTACACGTATCTCGGCTATGCCAGCAGAGCCCAGCCATAATGTTGGTGTGCGCACCTGATAGCAGACCATAACGGTCGGCGCACTGTGTTCAAGGCCGTGATAAATTACGCTCTAGTGTTTACGAGTAGTGTTGACGGGTATTATGGATTATTCTGGAACACTTGTGCTATCTATTTAAACAACAAGAGCTGCCGCTGATAGTCAGTTTACGTCGGGCGATTACGCAGTGAGTTTAAGTGGCGATTTCATCAAGCGAGTTTCGAAGTATTGTGGCGAAGTGTTATAATTGTGCGGGACTCTATTAGTTGACATTACCATTGCGTGTGGAGAAATGTTTCTCGGATTATTGTACACGTTTATTATAAACTGTATTTGTGATAAATTAAAGCTGGTGATTAATGACTTCATTGGTGTCTTGTATTTGTTTTCCACTGCATCATCAGTTAGACGATCAGTTAGACCGTCGTAACAGTATTAAAATACATCATCAATACGTAGACTATAGGATTTCTGATTAAAAGTTATCGTCAACAGGTAACAGTGTAGATTAGTTTGCTCTTGTTGCTGATACGTTTAGTCAAAGGAGACATGTACGCTGGTGGTACTACGTACAATGTTAATTGAAAAGGCGCGAGTTCGGTGGAAATTGTTTTAATTAAAACTAACTAGACACAGTTACGTGCGCGCGCGCGCGCCCGTGCGGAACGGCAGCAAATGGAATGACAAAAAGTTAGTGACGTATTGCGCTGGCGCCCGTTGCTTTCCTTCACACGACGCACACAAAAACAATTTTAATATCGCAGGTTCGAGACACCTGTCGTCTCACGTCCCAGAATATAAAATATTGTTTAATAAATAATTCGCTGGAATTTCCGGGCGCGGGCCCACGGCAGCGTAAAATAATTAGTTCATTGTTTTTACCAACACCAAGTCGGCTATAGACGACAAATGGAAGACACGTGAGATGTAGGGCCACATGTTAAAATCAATATGTTCGACTTAATATGCGACTAATGTGTGCTTTGAAATTTAAAAACAAAACACGCACGTCAGGAGATTAAATTTTACAGATATCTTTTGGGTACTTTCCCAATATTTCTACCTACCTTCGATATTTCATGATATTTCATGTTCGCTATTTAGATTCTGCGAGTATTGGCATTGATATACAGTAAATATAGTTATAATTTATGTTATCATTTTGTTACACATAAACATAATTTTTGTTGGAAATAGAATTGTGAACACTTTTTTATATGTTATTGTGTAGCTTGTTGACAATTACAGTCGTTTTCCATTGACCTATTTTTTACGAAAAATGTTTCCGACAATAATATAGATCTGAGTCTTCCAATGACGCCAAAAGTTGACGTTGTTAGGTTAACATGCAAAGTAAAAGCACACATGGAAACCAATATGCCTTTAAAATAATACTCACTTTTTTTTGAAAACCACGTAAAAAAAAAACCAACTCAAAGTAAGGCGGCCTGTTACTATACATGTCTCCCTTTCTGTAGCAGAACTTGTTTTCCACCAATACTAGATTTCTGTGCACATCACTGGAAAATCAACCAGTTCGAAGTAAGGCGGGGTGCTATATGCCTACATATCTCCTTTTTTGTGTGTTTCGCACAAAATTTGCTTCCAGTGAAGTTTTCTACATTCCACTGAATAACATAAAGCACACTAGCCACCTAACGCATAACAAATCTTGTTTTCAGTTATCAGTATGCTGTTTTTCTGTTTTAATCTTACTATTCAAAAATATTTGTATTTTCATTTTACATTTTTTCTTGTTGTTTTAATAAAAACCCGTTTGGTTCTTTACTTTATATGTTACTGTGTTATAAGTATTGTGTATACATATTAATGTTATATTTTTTATAACCATGGCTTATATTTATTTAAACGATAAATTAAAAACCAAAAATGTAAAGTACCGTTTACCAAATGGTAAAAGCTTAAGAGCATGATAATGTCTTTCAGCCGCCAGCTAAACGCAACATTATTATGGTTACTGACTGACTGATTGGTTACATACCTATCTACAGCTATGCAGTGTTGTTTGCTTGTTAGGTCTTTAATCTGCGACGGACGTTAGCACGTTAGCGGTCGCGGTTTTAGTTAACGATTCCCGGCTGGTAAATGATGACGTCATGCAGCGTGATGCGTTACAGAAATTTTCAAATGACCCCCAGCCATAAGACATTATCATGTCAAAAACATTATTACCTAACATGACAAATGAGAATATTACGTATTTTTACTTTACATTAAGAAATAGGATAATTTACAAATAGTATACTTCTTCTTCTCCACAGTGTGGTATATCGATACTGATTACCAGTAATTTTGCCGAATCCATTTTCCTGAATGACTAAATATCCGAAACCATTTTGCCCGAATACTTTTCCCCGAATCCATTTTCCCGAACACTCTGTTTTCCGAAAAAGATTAAATTTAACAGAAATCAAAATACCTTTTTCTCGAATAGTAGTTTTCGAAATAATGTATTCGTGACCATGGTAACCAGATATACAAAAATTTTTGTAAAATGTATCTTTGGGATAAGCTTGTTGTGAATTCATTATAAATTTATATTTTTCGTTTCAAAATTAAGTGTAATAATGGCACAAATAATCGGTAAAAAACTTGTACTTGATGGCTACACGCATGGCTGTATTTTATAGCTGTACTTGTATATGTTACACATGCATATGTTACTATATCTTCCTTTTGTCCCCATTGAAAAGTTACTGTACGTTTAATTTACTCAAGCAAGGAGCATCTGAGAAACTGAAGTCGGTTGTGGACTACTTTGAAGAAAATTATGTGAGTGGACGGTCTGCTAGAACCAGAGGTAAAGGCAGAAGACAAACTGTTCCGCCACGTTATGTACCTGAGTTGTGGAATCAATATGATGCAGCGCTTCAAGGGAGTCACAGGACAAATAACGCGAGCGAAAGGTGTCATTACAGGTTCCATATCGTAATTGGTAAGCATCTCTCGTATCTATACTCTGCCTTAACGGAGTTTCAAAAAGAACAGGCTGACACTGAGATCAGTCTTGCAGAGCTAAGTTTGGGCAAAAAAAAATCAAAATCGCACCAAAGAAAAAAACTGGATCGAACTGGACACAAGACTGAAAACCGTAAGTAAAAGTTACGAAATTTATAAAGATGAAAGGCGTGACATTTTATTTTTTGCACGTAATAGCACACAATAATAATTTATAACAATTTACAAATTTATAATTGTGTATTTTGATTCCTGTTTGTTTTAATTCTTTATAAACAAAATGAAAGGTTTATATTAATCAAATGCATTTCTATTCGGGAAAAACGACGTTCGGACGAATGGATTCGAAAAATAGGTATTCGGACAAAATGATTTCCGGTATCTCGTCGTTCGGGAAAACGTCCATTCGGGCAAGTACCCGGGTACCATATATACTATCGCATATTCAGAACAAAAAATGTAGTGTGGGTACGGATATTGGGAAAGTACCCGGAATTGAAAATGAATAGTGTAGCTCAATAAAAAGATGTGCAGAAATAATATTATAATAAAATATATAATCTCATTCTAAAAACATGTTACAATATATTTTGTTATACAATATATATATATATATTGTATAACAAAATATATTGTATATATTGTAACGTAACATAGTTGAGGTTCCCCAACGTTACATAAAAAGTGAATGAAATATGGTCAAGGACCATACCCTGAATTAAGGTTGTTCAATAGTTTATGTGCTTGAGAAGTACCTCAAGTTAAAAGGAGGCGATGACTAATGTTAAATATAAAAGAGCCAGACCAATGAATGATTGAATGTAATAAAATGTTTGTTTTTGTACTGTGACATGTTAAGGTCTACAGAGTATTTTTGTTGTATTTTGAACATGCTAAAAATGAACTGATGTTGTTTGATAGTAATACTTCATCAATAATTATGTTTATATTTATATTAGATTTGTCTTTATACAATCCAGTATAATTACCAATGTTAGGCACTGTACTAAGTTCTAAGTATTGTATAAAGGTGAAAAATACTGTTGTTTTAATTAATGTTTATAAACTGGGCCAGGAGTGTGACCAGTGTTTCAAGTTTAACAAGTAGTTCTGACAATTATATTATAAATTAATAAAGGGTTCCAGAACCAGTTAATTAATATAAAAAAGTAACCACCAGTAAATTAAAATTCATGTAATTAACCATGTAACCAATAATTAATTGTACAGTAGGTCAGGTAAAAAGAAAATTAAGTTAAAAAACCAAATAATGTTATAACGGTTGTAAGTGAATCTATAGGACTAAATTCCATATTAGTGAAAGGAAATTAATACCTTTTTAGGAAACCCAGTCCAACGAAACTCTGGTAAAACATTTACTGTTTAGGAAGGAAGGTTAGGGGAGAATTTTAGGTGATTCAATATTAATCCAAGCATGGAGTATTTTATTGGAAAGGAGTAGTAATATTCTATAATGCCGGCTCAAGGATATAGAAAAAACGTGGTTGTTAAGGCAACTGAAATATGCAGAAGTTGTTGATTTGAATTAATTCGTTCTGATTGTTACAAGCTATAAGGTTGAGATGGACCGATATATTTAAAAAATATGAATAAATCTAAAGGAAATATGTATCAAAATTAAAAAACTCTTGTTGTAAAACAATTATACTTTAATGCTAATGAGTAATAAAACTTAAATAACCTTCAAAATTGTAAATGAATACAGTAAAAAAGAATTGAAAGCCTCTCACCTCATACACTAAATAATTCCGCTGGATTCAGTATTAAACCAATTCATACTATAAACCGAAGATCAGTAAAGAACTAAAGCCTGAATTAACGGAATTATTGAAAATACTAGAAGACTCGGTTTGGCAGAAATAACCTTCATTGGCAGCAGAAGAAGCTGAGATCCTAATTCCATTTTACTGGGACCGAGAATTGTGAAGATCGTAAAAGAAGAATAGAAGCCCGAAGATTTCCTGAGGGTTTACCAGTACACACCACCATCAATTTTATTGAAAACCAGAGCTGTTTCACTGGATGAAGACGAGATTAGCTGAGTTTTGGGCCACTGTTTATCAACATCCACCGCCAGACGAAATTTTCGTCGGTTTGGTAAAAAAACAACTTATTTTCATTTCACTGTATTTAAAGTAAATAATTTTATTTTTGTAAATTGAACAACCTTAATTATGCATTTTACCTGGCCTTACTAATGGTTCAAAGAATTTTACGAACCCTGGGATAAGAATTATTTGTTATTATTTTCAAGCGTATATGTTTTTAGAATTTGAGTAATTAATAATCGATATATGTCTGGATGATCGATTGGATCGTATTATTGTTTTTTGAGACAACGTAACCTGTGAATTAATAGAGAAAATAAATAAAGTACATTTATTGTATGAGACAACGTTTAAGTTATTGCAGAATAAATACTATATGTAGTGGGTGGAATAATTTACAAAAAGATTGATACAAACACAACGAATGACTAACCTATAAGTACGCTTATTACTAGTAACAGCGCTCAAAGTTTGCAGCTGGTGGGACGGGAGATTGCTGAACTAGCTTGTGTTTAATACTAAAGTCGAATGAAATTTTCTACCATCGAGTGACTAGGGTTGACACAAATACCCCTTACATTCAGTTAATACTCCATACATATCGCTAATATTACACAACCACTGAAAACGAAGTTAAGTCTATAGAGTAGTACGATTATAAATCCAAGAACATAATTATAAATTTGTTTGTTTAATAATCTATTTTCCGAAGGTTCCATCGGTCACCACTGAAAGATATATTCATTAATAAAACATTAATTAAGACAGGCAACAACAATTTTAATTGTTACGAATTGCCACCTGCAACGTATTGATTGACGTTGATACAAAGGAGTCTCATACTACTAATTAAACTAGTGGATTTAATTGTAACAAATTGGCAAACCCAACAGTGGGGCTGAAGTAAGAAGGACTCCCTTATAAAGTTATTCATTACAATTTGACGTTTCCAGCGTGCAGCATATAATATAATATACGTCCTATACATACTAGATAGTTACAATATATATAAAACAATATATATATATATATATATATATAATTTAGCAATTAAATTTGGACAGAATGACAAAATATTAAATATTAGATGTGCTGCATATCCATTGTGAAGTAATAAAAAAATGAAACATATATACAAATGTAATATGTAGGCCTAAGTCGAAACTTATTCAGAAGGAAGAATAAGAAGAAGAAGTGAACATACTAAAACATAACGATGCTGGAGTACGAATATCAATATAATTTTACTTACAAAATTACGCTTGACGACAACAGAAGCTTTAATTTTTGGTGACAAAACTATAAGGTGTACTGCAGACAAAAAATAGTTCCAGTGCGCATGCGCTGGCTTGTCGGAGAAGGCTCTCACCCCCACCATGTCCGTTAATAAACTTGACGGCTGAGTAAGCGCCGCAGCGGGGACTGTGTTATTCAGTTAGATGTTTATACATTTTTATGAATAATTTGAGATTTTGTTTAATATATAGGATTTCTTTACAAATAGCCTACAGCAAAACATCCATTACCCGTTTTAATTCGTTATGTGCAAAGCACGGTTGTCAGAAAACACGGTTAATCCACTGATCCTTCCATGTGTCGTTGTGGCTCCCGGAAATTGTAACGATCAGCATAATTGCGTCCACTATAGGATCGGAGCTGATCATCATGTGTACACATATCCACCGCATACTTTCGTGCATAATTTACACGTACTGGACAAAAGGGTACTAATTTTGAACAAAAATATTTGTGAGGATGAGAACAAATAGGTATTTTAAATAATGAAAAGAGACGTAAAATGATAAAATAGGCTATACTTTATTTCGATTTATGTGACGTGTAATTTTGTTAAAATGAACGTATGCAAGAAAAATATTATGTATGCAAGAAACGAATATTCTAAAAACACGTGTACAGAGAAAACGAAACTTATAAAAATCACAAAAACACTACGAGCTTTTCCATTAAATTAAAACGGTAATAATTGTTCAAACCCGCACTTACACCCTGGTTCATAGACTCACAAAAACTAATGACAATGGAATTTAAAAACAGTTTTATTTCATCATCATCCAATAATAGATCTGATTATAATGGGTGACGTTATCAACTAATAAAACTGCCTTATTCAGTAAACCGAATGACAACTGTTTAAAACCATGATTTTAAAATGTCGCTGTCCATATGAATACCTTTTTTAATGATGATAATAAGATGATACTAATGAACAACCAAAAGACTTGTGTCAATTTCGTCAAACATAGCTGCTTTTTTGCTTTCTCTAAAACTTGCAATTTTAATTTATGCGTACCGGCAGCGATAGTAGCGCATTAAATATTCATTCTCTCTTTGCTGATTTTGTGTCAAGCAACGTTTTTTTGCCAGCTAAAGTCTTTTACGACATACGATGATGATTGAGACTGTATTTAAATTATTAAAGTAGATATTACATTGGCAAAATTTCAGTTACTGGTTAAAAACATTTAACTGTAAAAATACATCTATTCTAGACGAAATAATTCGTGCGAAAGGCCGTATTTCACTTTGTCTGGCTCATTACCATCTCGATCTGAATCCTACAGACCTCGTCTGGGGAGATATTAAAGGAGAACTTGCACGTAATTGTAGGGAATTATCTTTAGATAAAAAGCAGAATTGTTGTGAAAAATATTTGAAAATTGTACAATAGAAAAGTTGAAAAAGTATTGTGCCATACAAAAAAATTGAAGAACTGTAGTGGATTACGGACGATTTTATAGACGAAGAAATGGACAAAATAATTATTTTTATGAGAGAAATTCACATCCAAGTACAAATAAATATTCAGATGACGAATAGGCAAGAAAAATGTATACCATAAATATTTATCAATTATTTTCTTATTCTTAATAATTATAAATAATTAATGTTAGTTTATCATTTAAAATGCTTAATGAACATTAATTTTTGCTACTGTAATAGGCACCTCGATTTACACAGGCGGTTGCTTTATGAATTGTTTTTAAAGTTTTAATTTTTGCTACTGTAATAGGCACCTCGATTTACACAGGCGGTTGCTTTATGAATTGTTTTTAAAGTATGCTTTACATAAATTTTAGGGTTAGGTTCTATTAATATTATTTTTAAATTATGTACAAAAAAAAGGATTTTTAGAATTTGTTAATATATTTTATAGGAACCTGCATAATTATATTATGATTTGTTACTTCCATAGTCTGTTACAAATTAATAGTACACGTATGTTTCCGCACACTAGGAACGAGTTGTTGCCGGTACATAAATATCACGAGTAATATACTGCAGTAAAGAGTGTAAAGAACGTTCCCCCTTCGTTGTGACACATTGTGGCGGCAATCCCTACTCCAACTATTTTTTGTTTGTGGTCGAGCTTTTTATAGAAGAAAATTTGTAATTATATTGCGTAAGACATTTGAGAACACTGTAAAAATTAACAAATCAAATCAAGCAATGTTATTGAGTGTACAAATGGAATTTAGAAACTCAGTTCAGGTAATATTTTGTTATAACCAAAAACATTACAAGACACTTTAGTAAGACAATAATAATAGCATAAATATTTTTTAAATTAAACAAACACAATTTAAAAACTACATCTGAATAAATTTTAATTACCGGTAGTGTTTGTGTAAAATTATTGTAACAATTATGTTATTGTGTTAGCGTTAATAAGTAAAACAATTACGTTGAGGGAAAATGTGTTACGTTATAAATTAATTATGAATGAAAATGAATTCAAGTATTGACACGCACATGCATTTTTTCAATATTAACGTATTGGAATTTGAATATCAGCTGACTGGATTCTGTCAGCTGTTCGTGTATTTCTTGTTTAGTAAAGGTTTAGATTTCCCTTGCGTGGCGTCGCGTTGCCTTGTTCTTTGTTCTGCACGTTACAACGTGTCCTTAGAGTAATGTACAATTTTACAAAAAGTTTTTAGTTCTTTAATATAATATCGCTGTTCAAAGTATAAATCAACCATGAGATGAAAACTAAAGGTCTGCTTCAAAATAAAACGAGTGTATACGTGAATAAATTGAATTGGTAAGTTATAAATTCAATTCGCAGTCTTTATGTTTAAACTGAGATGTGTATGCTATGTCTTATGTTATCTATTGAATCTTATGTTACAGTTTCATTAAAGAAAAGTTGTAAATATAGTTAAACATGACTTAAAAAACGTCACGTACATTTGGTAAAAAATAAAATAAGAAGTTCCATATTAATGTACTGTTTGGATTTTAGATGTGTAATGTAATGTATTTTTACGTATTATGAAATACAAAGAGGAAAGGGATATTAACAAACATTTCAAATCATTTTTTTAGTTTGTAATAAAATAATGTAGGAAATTATTTTAAAATATATTGTATCAAATTAAATTAACGTTATAGTATGTTTTATTAGTACTTCAGTTAATCCTTGAGTAATTTAATGAATACTACGTTAGTCAAATTTGCAGGTCTATTTAGACAAAGAACTAGGAGTGTAAATAACAATTTTAATAATTCGTTAGCCGTGTGCAGTACATATTTTTTTAAATGACTAGTAACAAAATGTGGTTTAAAAATAACAAATAATAAATACAAAAAACGATGTAAACATAAAATTAAACTTAATATTAATTTAATTTTCGTGTTGCAGTGGTAGCAGCAGACGATCAGGAATACCGTCTAACTAGATATTTAATGGCCAACTACGATGCGTCCGTCAGGCCTGCGGAAAATTTTTCGGAACCTCTGAAAGTGATATTTGGGATTTCACTGCATCACATCATTGATGTCGTAAGTCAACAATTTAAACAGTTACCGTAGCAACAGTTGGTAATGTTTAGCCTGTTGTAATTGTGTCATTGTTGTATTTTAATAATTTACCTTTGATGCTAAGTTTTTGTGATAATAATATAACGTGTTTGGTAAACATTAGGGTTCATTTATTATGAATTGAGTTAATACTGTATACGCCTATGTAGACTTAACATAGTTTTGTAACTTCAAGTACGTTTTTTATTGTAATGCTTAGTGCATGTGTTGACAATTTGTTCTGTGTTCATAGAGTATTGTCAGAAGCCCAAAAGTTACGGTTGTGTATGGAAAGGTTTTAAAGTTTGCTTGTTTGTTTTTTTTTTTAACTAGGAAACCGATTTTTGGAGATTTTATCTGGACTATATTAAATTTTTATGCTTATCACAGCTCTTCGTACGTACAATAATAATCGGATTTTAGTTGGATTAAGTCATCGTAATAAAATCTTGTATTTTTTTCGATTGTACACATTGAATCTTCGTGTCAGTACCGTATTGATGCGAATATAAGGCGACCTTTTCTTAAAAATAATTACCTTAAAAATTAGAGGTCATGTTATAATCGGGACTTTTCGTTTATGAGTAAGCGTAGAGAATTTAAATATCGAATGTGACTAAAACGTTTGTTTTTTTATTTTAAACAAGTTTGTTTTAATCATAGTTTCCGCTTGGCGTAAAATGTGTATAAAACTAGAATGCGAATCGTATAAAAATTTAAAGTATATATGGCTTTTATGTTTACGCGAAATAGCTTTAACTGTGGTCTGATATTAAACTACTGCACATAGTTTAGTTAACTTCGTAGTTTTTTTAAGTTAACCACTTAGTTAATGCAATTTTTGGGACAAGCCAGTTTTTCGAAGGAGTTTGGACAACAACCTAATTTAACACAACCGTAATGCGATAATAATGCTAATGCTGCGACTATAATATTGGTGAATATGTTCAATGCAATAACTAAAGAGAATAAAATGAGTTACTAATGGGTAAACGGTTACTTAAACAAGTAAGTCAGATATTCGAATGAGTTCGAACAATTATCCGCCGAAAACATTCAAATTTCATTGCCGGAATGATGACCGGCTGCTTTTTAGTTGAACGAATTTCGTATAACCTGAAAATCGTTTTACCAAACAACAAATTTTTATTTGTGTATTATTATTAACAAATAATAATATATTTGTTTCATTTCATTTTGTTATTATTTGATTAGTATGGTAAATGTTTTTCAAACAATGTAATAGGTTAGACCAACCTTATCGGAGAACAAATACTTATTGCTGTTAGGTTAACAAGAAAAAAAATCTTTTACCGCCTTATCCACAAGAAATACCCAACTCAAAGTAATGTGAGATATAATGCTTACTGTGTGTCATAGCTTTCTTTTAAAACTATTAAATGTTCATCACTCAACACGTTTGGGTTTTAGAAAATTACGGATTTTACGTCTGTTACGAAACGTAAAAGTCGATTGGAATTCAATGCATTACATGTGTTATTACAAATCGATTGTGTAAAAAAAAAGAGTTGTATAACATAATAGGAGTCCTATAACATAATAACTCATTAGGAGTTATGAGTTCACTATGGGTTCTTCAGTTCGATTATGTTCTAGTTTTAGCGTGCTAACAAGAAAGACATTACATTTGGTCGACTTACTTTCGGGTGGATTTCCGTTAAACTGCATTGTTAACGTTTGAATTTAAATTTCTGACATACGACAAGACAAAGAAGAGTAATCCAAGGGAATTTTCTACAGAAAACTAAAGAAAGCTTCCAGTTTTTAACACAGAACTGAGAACAAAAAACTTCAGTCGATTGCATTGGAAATATACACTAATGTTGTCTGTTGTTTAAAATTAATATTTCATTAACAAACATTCAACAACAACTCAGGAGACCATTAGAATGCAATGAATCATTAAGGGATTCACCTAAGCAATTACGACAGCAATCCAATAGTTGCAGTTGCCCCTACTAAGCAATCAGGTCACCCTCTAGTGGTGTTAGCAGTCAATTTAGACAACCCATAACTCGGTTAACTTGCGTTCGGAGTTGTGAATAGTCGTCGCTTGTGCTTTAAAGTAGTTAAATCTAGTTTGAGAGGGGTCTCAATCCTGTTGTGTCAACGATCACTTTCAAAGCTGAGGCGACTAAACAAATTATTGTGTGCAGAAGGATTATCCCGTCAGTACATATTTTACACTGGTGTTTTGTCGCTACAAGCAGACATGATACCCATAGTATAATCACTTTGAACAGTTATTTATTTCAATGAATAGATAATAACGAACTTTAGTTACGTAAAAACAAATTGTCCAAAACCATTATTACTAAGGTAACAAGTAGAAACAAATAATTATATTCTTTTATCTCATTCATATGCTCCTGTCTGGGCCTTACCCTCCTACTACGCCCCTCTATCTTTCCCTCGATCAGAACCTTTTCATACTCTCTTTAAAACGTCATTCTCTTTTCGTTTTCAATATTCGTAAGTCAATATGCTGCTATTTGCAAATGATATGGCTGTAATACAGGCTAATGAGAATGCACTGCAGGAACGTTTGTATGTCTTTCAGTAGATACGTTAGGAATATAATTTAAAAATTTCAGCTCCAAAAACAAAGGTTATGGTTTTTTGTGGAAAATGCCCCATTCGATCTAAAATTATGTTAAATGATCAGCTTATAGAACAGGTCTCTACATTCAATTACCTTGGTCGTAGCCTTTCTTATAGTGGTAGTGATGATCTCAGCAATAAACTAGGTAGGTTGCAAACCATAGGCGTAACTTGGGAGGGGCAAGGGTGCACTCGCCCCCCATGTTTCCAGTTGTTTTAATAAACACTAACAAATAGTCAAACAGGAGACAGTTTCTATGCTTGCGAGCACAGTAAGCACTATTTACCAACGTCTGTACTGTTATCAGACGACTAGTTGCCATAAATTTATTATTCTTATTTCTTTCGAAGAAACTTGTAAGGGGAATGTTTGACAGATTTGAATGATATACGTCAAACTAATATTTCTGTTCGGAAAAAAAAACTAGAGACCTAATTAACTGGAATACAATGCGTGCCTTTTACACAAACAAAGACTTGTTTTGGAACACCGCAAGACGTCGATGGCTTTGTTCACGAATTTTAAAAGACGGTCGTTTGGAACTGTTATTTGTTAAAGATTACTGATACAAGTGCGGTCGTGTACGTAGTCCGTTAAAGTACACATCGCTTATCTCTTTCGTAATTCGTTATTGCTGTGATTGTTTAGGTTTTTTATTTTGATAAGTGTTGGGAAATGGGAGATAAGAAACGCAAAGGAGTAACACGGCTTAATTACTTTGAAATTTGTCTGACTGGTAATTTGAAAATTTCTTTCTGTTGTGACTGATTACGGCTTACTGCTACTACTGCCGAGCATTTTGTGACAGTGTGCCTAAGGGAGAGGATGCGTTTACGAAAACTGAGTATACGAATTTGAAGAACTAAAATTGTTTATATTTATAGGCCTACAGTATATTTGTTCTAGGTAAACATAACTGGAAGTACAACTTATGAAGAAAGGTTTTTGATCATTAAAAAACGAAATTGTCCCTCGTTTACTAACTAAGAATTATTACTAAACTTTCTAATTTTATATATAATATATTTGATTAATTTTATTATATAGATGGTCTCACTACACACTTGAATTTATGAAGCTTTACCCTGCCCTCCCCCAAAGTTAGATCCCAAGTTACGCCCATGTTGCAAACTATATGTGGAATACTGAGAAGCACTTTGAAAAGAAAAACTAGACAAGAGACGTGTATCAAATTCTATAAGACAATGGCAGTACCAGCACTGCTGTATGGATGCGAGTCCTGGACTATAAGGAAGAAGGACTGGTGCCAATTACAGGCTGCAGAAATGAGCTCTTTGAGATCGGTAAAGGGATATACGCGACTCGATTATATAAGAAACGAGTAGGCCTATATTAGACGTGAACGTGATATAGTTTCCCTAAATGAAGTCATTCAGAATTATAGAAATTGCTGGAAACAACATCTAAAAAGAATGGACAATACTCGCTTTCTGAAGTTGACTTATGAGTATGAGTCGGTTGGAAGAAGATCTGTAGGCAGGCCAGTCACAAGATTGGGGAAGTCTCGAGGCCGGAACAGGAGAAATAATATCCATGAAGTGATGATGATATTCATAAG
The DNA here is from genome assembly GCA_034769895.1 of Magicicada septendecula. Lineage (NCBI taxonomy): Eukaryota > Metazoa > Arthropoda > Insecta > Hemiptera > Cicadidae > Magicicada > Magicicada septendecula. The sequence goes on from CM068367.1 coordinate 51,196,414, forward strand.
TGTCTCCTCGAGCACCACATTTCAAAAGCTTTAAGAGAGTCACTCTTTAATTCCCTCAGAGTACAGGTTCAGAGTTTGAGCCTTATGTGCTTAAGGTGATGGCTTAAGACCAAGAAACACAGATATACGGCAGGAACTGAATATTATGAGTATACTCAACAGGATTGCCCAGTATCGACTAAATTGGTGGGAACATCTTTGCCAATTGGATGACTGCCGCATCCCCAAACAACTATGATACTATAAGCCGAGGGGACGGAGAGGTGTGGGACGTCCGAGGAAGCGCTGGAGTGACCAGCTCTAATCTTTGCCTGTTTGAGACCGGAACAAACCATCCTTAGCTTAATCCTTGAAGATGATGACGATAATGATGATGATGATGACTATTCTGTCATTGCTCTGTTCTTGTGTATCCAAATATTTCACTTCGTTCACAGTGTCAGGACTTTATCATCAAACTTTAAGAACTTGTATAGTTTACGTTTACTGATATGTAAATCTATAAATACACGCTAAACACACATTTAGTTCACTAAATCCACACATGTACATAATAATATGTTCACTCGTCTTTCACGTACAACCCCCAGCGCAGTGGATGACTAGACATATATCACCAACAGATAGCGACACGCGCGCGCGCGCGCACGAACACACACACACACACACACACACACACATTGCACAAATAGATGTCGTTTGAACATTGAATCTGTTTGATGGCGTGTCATTCGTATGTTTCATACTCCACGTATCGTTTTGGTGTGTTTTTGTTTTGTTTTGTCAATGTGTTTCTCTACTCCCTCGCACATTTTATACCGGTCTAAATAGGATCTGTATATCATACACAAACTAACAAAAACCCACGTACACAAGGACCCACAGAATACGAATTTCTGTTTTCAATATGAACAGTTGTGTCAACAGTTTGTACAATTTCTTTTAACAGTCTCGTTTTTCTTCTGCAAAGGTTGTCCGTACTTGCTATTTTCAGAGGCGAATTGTTGTTACTGACTTGTTTTGTAGAATTATTTTAGGTTTATTTTGCTGTTCTTTTAACAAAGAGTTATCGGTGTCCTTAGTGTAACAGCAATAAAAAGTGGATACGTCGTGGGATAGACGCCATAAGTGAGAAAGAACTTCTAGCGTCGAATAACTGATTCAAAGTGTAAAAGGTTGTTCGTATGTGTTTGGGGTAAGAGAGATTCAGCTGCTATAAAGAATTAAGATTCAAATAAAAGTGAACTAGGTTGTTATCTTTTAGATCGGAGAAGGAACGAGGATTTTAGACGCGATTTAAACGTTGTATCATTGCACCGGAAGATTGAAGACCACAGAAGGAGACGGTGTGAACACTTGAATCGCAGGTCTGATGTCCGTCTACCTGTCGCTGCCTTGTGTTTATCACCCGCTGCCTTGGGTTTATCACCGTATCGGCAAGAGTGACGTCAGTAGCCCGAGGAGGAGATGGGTTCCGGAACTGGTCTAAGGCCTAGTCCTTGAAGTGATGAAGATGATGATGATAAAAATGAACTAAAAATTAAAAGAAACGAGGGCATAGTGATATTTGTATGTATTTTATTATAATAATATAGATAGAATCATATTACACGTCGTATTATTTTCAGTATACATACACATACAAACGATATTTAACAAATAATTTTTTCCCATTTGACAATATGATTTACGCAATATTTTGTTGAAAAGTAGAATCTGACATGTTCAGTATAATATTTCAACTTATTCTTACACATTAAAAAACAGCTAAATAACTAGATAGAATTTTGAGACATAAAAAAAAATCCAGCCAAGTACAATATAAAAACTTGAATAACATGTCTGTCGGCATCCAGGTCACTTATAATGACAAATAATAAATAAATATATTTACCTTTTCCTGTCTCGTGACCACATGTATTAACGCAATGATATTATTTACGCGTTTCGATACTATGTATCTCCATCAGAATATATATTAAAATATAATCACTCAAAGAGGTCGTTAAAATTTAAAAATATTAAAATCACAACATCGAAACCAAATAAGTATTTATACGAAACGAGTGCGCACTCGACGAAAGCCGGCCGGACACTGATTGATATCAGTTTTAGTGCTGTGTCATATAATGGATTCGACTTGAAATGCAAGTGGTCGTTTAATATGAAATTGCGGTAGTATTTGTCATTATGTGCTCTATATATTTCAAATTCCTCACGTGCATTTAAATAAGCGCCTTTACCACAGACATGTAAGGGTTTCAAATTGGTGTCAAAGCTTGTATAATTATGGTTCTCCTGTATAAGATGACGAGCATAGTTAGACTTTATACAAGTCTGGTTTATACAAATATAAAAACCAGAATCGAACTAACGGATCAATTAAAAAAAACTTACAAAATAAACACATATACAAAATTATACTCTTTCGACTCTTTCAAATAAATAACAATTGGCACGGTGTCCACCAATTCACATCAGTGATAACAATAGCCAATTGTTACTGACGCTGACGATGGTCTCCGGTCTCCGATGGTGAGGCCGAAACGTTTGTCAACATAAAGTGTGGACCGTGGTCAACAATGTTTCCAAGCCAGTATAATGTCCGCAATTTCTAGTGTTAATTATATTCAAAGTGATTAATGACAAAAAATAATAATGGCTGTTTGGTTTACAATTGTTATTTTACTAAAAAAATCGGTATGGAGAATCATACATGACTTCCATGTTCTAATTAATTATTAAAATTATTTATAATATTGTAACGTCACAAAACGTTCCATAATAATAATGAACACCAGAAGGGTGAATGATACTAAAATAACTATAAATGAGTAACCAGGAAGAATGCGCAGTAAATATAATAAACCAATAAAGAATGAAAGGAGAGAAGAAATTCAAGTGAACAGTGGTAAATCCACTATCTGCATAATATGACACTACAACATAAACAAACAGAATGACAAAGACGAATTGACAAGACAAGATTCCCACATAAACTGTTAAGTGAGCTTAATAAAACTTTTAAAGAATAAAGTCAAATAAAATAAGTAAGATAAGAGATGACATGAATGATATTTGTATCATGTATTGTAAATAGAAACAGCACATTAGCCGATCCATATCAAAGTACTGATTTAAAAGGACAAATATAAAGAACGATACGATGATTAGTCATAAACTATAAAAGACAATAAGAAAACCAATAATATATGTTATAATGAATTAAAGATAACAATCAATGTAACCACTGAATGTATTCAGGTAACATTATAAGTAGATAAAATATGTAAAGAAAAGTAATATTAGTCAAAGAACAAAACATTGTAAAAGAATGATAACAAACCAAAAATGACACAATTAAGTCATAAAAGTAAGAATCAGGTAGAGACCCTAATAAGTATAGGGAAGTAAAATAATGATAATAACAAAAAGAATGTAAAGTACCACTACTTGAGTGATGTTATAAGAATAAGAAATAAGAAAGGCATATTGAAGTAAGAATAGTTAAATATGGAAGTTTGTGATAAAAAATCAACAAATGTATACTAATAATTAATATTGTTCAGCTGGACACAGCATTTAAGTATAATAATGTGTTCTTTTCATTTAAATAATCATGTTCAAATTAGAAATTAAGAATAATTAAACGAAGAATAAGAAAAAAGTTAATAGTCGGATCTGCAACATTTAGCAGACGACGCCTGTAAACCATGCATTACTTAGCTTAGAATAAAGAATTGTTAATGAAACTATGACCAAACTGTCACCAAGACATGTCAAAATAAAGGGAAGTAAACAAGCTTTACAATGCTAATAGTAGAACCTGAATTGTAATTGTAATAACTGAGATATTAACGTTAGCATCATAAATTTGGTGAATTTCGAATAAATACAACACATACTAGTAACATTAAAATCAGACGCTCCCAATACAATTATGTAATGGTCATAAATAGAATTACGTCATCATGACATCATTTTCTACCAATCGCGAACGATTTTAGAGACGAGGGAACACTACCTAGCGACTATCGGAGAAAAGTATATATACGAACGCAATTGTAAACAAGGGAGCATTTTGTCTCTTACCACTCAATCAACAACAACTAATCCAGGCCGAATTCTCATCAAAATTTTATAATCAACCAGAAGTAAGAAGTGTAATTAAATAACAGTGCATCGATATCAGTAGTGATACTTTTACTAGAAGTGCGTGTTAGAGAACGAGGTTAAGTACATACATAACCAATTAAATAGTCATTCAAGAAGAAAATAATATCGTTCATGTGTGAAATAAGTGAAGTGTAACCACGATCAGTGTACCAGATCGTGAGGAATGTTAATAAATAATCATTGAGATTATTAATCAGGGAGTACGGCCCACGTATTTACATTGTTTACGAGTAAGCTGTTAGCAGTATAATGTAATACACCTGTATACTGACGCAAGAAACAATAATACAATAAGTACTAAGCACTGTTTTAACTTTATTTAAAGGAATTATAATATTCCGACATAAGATTTCATGTAATAATGTTATCCTAACTAACCTAAAATCTGTCCAGATTAAACGAACTTTTCGTTAATTAATTTCAATAACTAAACGTGTCTAACCTAATAATCTAGTGTTTTGTAATAGCATTGTAAAGTGGAGCAGTGGCGTTTTATTCTGTAAATTAAAAGAGGTCACACTTGAGATAGCTAATATTTATAAATAATCATTCGATTAGGGTTAGAGTCGTCATAGCAAACAGACTGAGTTAAGAAAATTGAAAGCCGGATGATTTGTAATCCGTGTATTGTATTAAACTGAATGTATTTAATTAAACCAAGTATAGAGTAAACAATAAACCAATGAATTGTGAATTAACAAATATTGTCAGCAATTATTTAAATAAGTGATTAATTCTTTTTTACTAGTTAATGAGTTGCGATTTCAAGGCAAGCAACCAGTAAAGTTGGCTACAATTCAGACAAGTTAACCGCCAACAGTTAAAAATCTATTAAACAGATAAAAGGGAAATTAATTCCTGATATTGATTCAACCACTCAATCAATTACTAACTTATAATCAATCAAAATTAATCATTCGATTATTCAAAAGAATTCTTTTTATGGAATATTTCTCACGAAATTCCATATGGCGCCCAGGTAAAATTCGTAAGTGCTCACTTAAACACTAACAGCACTACTATACTGTTTTATAGAAAAACTTGACAGTTTATTAATCAACTAAGACATACTGAACTTCTAGTACGACATCAAAGGTACGTGAAGGTTTGAATTATATAAATAACTTTGTCTAAACTACACACTAACTTACACAGACGATATAATTCAACGGGAGTGCGAACGAACTTCAAGAGGTCTACAAAACTGTTTACATTCAGAACATACGGGGATTACAAACAAATAATTACTCAAAAGGAATACACAACAATTATTTAAACAAGATAATTAATTTGAACCAATTATATAATTAATTATTAATTAAAAAATCATTTAACGAAGAGTAGTAGATTAAATTCTGTGATAAGTAAATTTAATAAAAATAAAAGGAGACGTACGAAATGAAATGTATTAATATGTTTACTCAGAACGAAACCAAATATATCAGCATGCTGTTAGTAAAAACGCTGGGAAAGATAATCAAAATACGAATTGTATCTAGGTGTTAATATTTCAAAAATGAAGAATTAAATTATCTTTTATTTAAACAACGCAAAAGAAAGCGAATACCACCCGGCGTTTGTTATCTGAATTTCTGAAAACAAAAAATTATTTTGTTTACGTATCCGTGGTTACATAGTATGGAACGATATCAATTGTTAATATTTTTTTTGAAATTTTAACTTTCGGTCGAATAAATTTATAATATTAATACAAAACATTACTCCCTCCCCCTTCAACTACCCTTTTTATTTATAAATATTTCATCAACCTTTCTACTATGGATTATTATGACCTTATTTTCAGGATACTTTATTTATCAAAATTGAGACTTTACTGTTGTTAAAACGTTGCAAGTAAACTACCCCTTTCCATTAGCCGTTCTTCACCAAAACCAGTAGGCCTTGAGTCCTCTACAACTCGGGCACATATGCAAAACACTATTCGATTCTGTTTGAATTTGCGGCAGTTATCGTTGGCCATAGAAAACGTCTACACACAGACACTTTCCGGAAAATGAATTTTCTTAATGTTTTGAGGGTAGTACAATCAGAATCCGCCCTTATCTCGAACATGGATTTTCTTTTAGCTTTTTTAAGGTTCAGTTCAACCTTTTCATAAATTTGAAAAAGTAACGCTAAACCATCATATATACGAAGAACTTTTACTGACAGCTTAAAAAAAATAAAATTTATTATACTGACTTTATTAAATAATAGATGTAGTTCGTTGAACGTGGTGAGCAAGTAATGCATCTCAGGGTACTTACAAGTTAATGTTAACCTTAAAAGTGTGTTGTTTTTAGAGACATTTGAAACTTACACTTTGGACACGTGAAAACACAAAGTAATGTTGGCTATATACTTTAGCGTTATTGCTTTAGTATAAAGTGTCAAACACTCATAATGATCGATAGCCTAACCTCGATATCTACCAAAAATACTGACCCACGCTGTTCCCCCCTCCCCGCAAACGCACACACACATCGCACGTGACCGATCCCAAGGAAATTGTATATTTATTATTGTTATTTTTCTGTCATACGTCAACCACTTGCCAAGTGATACGCGCTCAAGTATTATAGATACGTCGCGACCAAAATTCCAAATAACAACTGTAATCATTTGTCAAAATCTATTTATGCGATGGCGTTTTCAATGTATAAGTTGTCCCGCTTACACTGACATGGGTCAACCATCACATTGCAGAATTTAAGAGGACCGTGTATCTATCTTCCCCGTGTTGAATTAATCAAATCTATGTAACTTTTCTAATAAAAATATCGGTATGGAGAACCATACATGACTAAATTACCTTAAATTGTCCGCCTTGTGACTTCTTGTAATTTTCCACTATGACGCGTTTCAGAGCTTATGCTCCATCATCAGATATTGACTAAAATAAACTATCACTCTTGCCGAGGTCGATACATAATTTAAAAAGTCAAAATTTGCATATGAACTGCACGCGGAAGTAGGGTGCGCACCCGTTCAAGTTCAATTTGCCACTTGTGAGTGTAGAACTTGCCATAACTTTATAGAACTTTAATTTTGTATCTCAACGTACCTTGTTTCTAAAAATACGATTCATTGTCCCACACAAATAGTCTGGAACTTGCCTAAGTTATCATCAATATAATTATTCTTATCATTCATTATCATTTCTAAAATAGTTAAAACGATTCACTTGTTCTAAATAATAATAATTAATTATTTTTATTTTTGTTTTTATTGGTTTTTATCTTTGAAATGCCATTATCTTTGTTTTTGTAGTAGAGGCTTTCGTATTGTATTGTTTGCGAAGAGTACATAGTATAATACAGTAATCCCACATTATAAAGAACTAATAGTGGTTCTGAGGTGTCCGTTACGAGTATATTGAAAGTCCGTTGTATCTGTATGTAGCAAGTAGGCCTTATAGTATTGATATGATACATTTAAATTACGTAGATAAAAATAGAAACTATTAATTTTACTGTATGTATATAAAAAACATAACTGTACAGCAGAACACTAATAAAAAACGTTTATATCTTATTCAAATTACTGTAGTTATAGACAGTTGTAATAAAAACAGTCCATAGTAAAAAGACAGATTATATTTCACACAAAACGTTCATAATTACAGTAAGGTCTAATGTCTTCAAATAGGATGACCCCTACGTGTCAGAATCACTTTCCATATTTACTGGCTTAAAAAATTACTAATTTTTTTGGCTTGATTATAGTTAATTTGTTTAATCAATAACTCACGAAGGTGTCACAAGTGACCATAATAGGGCGATGTGTTTACAGTAACAGCACTGGGGAAAATTCTCAATATATGTTTTATGCTTCAGCGTAATCCTGTTTCTGTGTACACACGATGATACAGAAGAAAGTATTTGAACACCAGATGAGACGACAACGCTGCTGTCAGAAGATATTTGTATATTTATGTATTCAACGCGTTGCCTGTCTGTCGAGTTTACTGATCCGTTTACGACTACAATTGAATATACGTACATATGCTGTAGAGCAGCGTACTTTACTTTGATAATACATACCCATACGTACGTATACGTAGAGAGGCAACAGTAGACGTTAGCGTACTTTCGTGTTATTGTTCATGTCGTGTCGTGATCCCACGAATACGATATATTATTGCAATACAACAAGTGTTCACATATTGCTATGTTACTATTGGTTTTTTTTGCTTTTAGTCGTCGATTCCTTTTCGGATATTGGCGCTTTTCTCAGTACCCAATATGTCTCCGCGTTTTATTCAAATGGCAGGCCTGACGTTTAAGCTGTTTGATAAATAGGGCGTTTATAATACAGCACTTTTGATGTTATAAAATGTTTTACAAAAGCGCAGCATCTTAAGAAATATTTTTTAATTTAACGGAAGTTCGTACCCACTGAAGAAGTATTAAGCTACGATTATACAAGATAGTATTTCAATCACTTTCTGCTACAGTCCGTTTCTTGATGTATATAATACATTTAATATTTGTAATGATTTACCTCAAGATATTTTTTTCTTCTCCTTGTTAGGAATATGTTTCGGGTACCGTCTTGTACCCATCCTCAGCCTTCCGGTTTTTGTGTCTGGTGAAGTAAATATGTGGTGATTCACTATTATTATTGTGGCTTCCTCTTGGCTTCTGGTACTTCAGATTGGTTTTATTGTGTGTGATTGTGGTGTATGTGTTAGTTTTTTGTGTATTTTCGATGTTGAGTGCTTTGAATATTGTGTCATGTTTTGTATTGATTTGTATTTGTTCAGGTATTAGTTTGTTTTGTGTTTTATGTTTGTATATTTGTAAATTTTCCCAAATGTTCATTATGGTGCCTTTGTGTGGTATGTGTTTTATTAGTGTCACATTGGTTATGTCTTTGTGTTTTATGTTTGTATATTTGTAAATTTTCCCAAATGTTCATTATTATAGATAGTTTTAGTGGATGGTTAGTGAGGATCGGTCAATAACACCGATCCCCACTAACCATCCACTAAAACATTGATTGATTGACGGTCTCTAAAAATTTAAGGATTTAATTATAGATAGTATTTCTGTATACATTACTGTATTGGGACAGAAAACTTCACCGTCCTAGAACAACATAAAAGGAGACAGCAAGTCAGTGAAATGAGATTTATGAGGCGAGCGATTAGAGAAAATAGGAGAGAATAGGAGACATTGTCACGTTGTTATTTGCTGACGATCAAGCTAACATGTCGAACTCCGAAATTGGCTTACAGGTGGCTGTACACTCATCGAGTCGAATCTGCAAGGATTTCGTATTACAAATCTCCACACTGAAGACCATGGTGATGGCTTTTCGTGGAGATGATCCCGTGCAAGCAAAAATTGTTGTAGATGGTACTGTTCTGCAGCAGGTCAGTATTATTTTGAATATCTGGGTGTAATGTGTCTTACATTATAAACGATGATGTGGTGAAGCAGCTGTGCAAGTTCAACTTATGTGCATGTGCAGAATCAGGAGAATATCAAAATAACTGAGAAAAGAAACACGCTTGAATTTCTCTAAGGTGATGGCCCTCTCCGTACTTCTCTTTGGGTCTGCAAGTTGGACTGTAACGAAATTCCAGTCCAGTCGTACTTAAGCGGTCGAAATGAGATTCCTCAGGCTCGTCGCAAGATATGCAAAAGAAATGTCGATCAACGGCAGGAACTGAATATTATGAGTATATTGTTTGCTAACACCAGTAGGGAGTGAAACATGGTAAAAATAACTTTTAATAATTACGTAGTGAACATCCCCTAATCTGTTTTAGTTATAGGTAATATATTACTTTGCTATATGTTGACTGTTGTAGGTATAAACAATTTTTGTACCAATCTAATATCCAATTGTTGGTTACTGTTTGTTTAATTAATTAAAATAACATTATATTTAGTAATTTAAATTGTAATACTGTATAAATTAAGTTCTCTCATACTATAATTTGCTCGCTTTCTTAAAGATAATTTGAAGATGTAAACAAACTATCATAAGTCTTCACATAAAAATGATACATACATACACACGCACACACTCACATCACCAACACGTTCACCCAAATATTTAATTGTTTCGTTATGTTTGATATTTCTATTGTATTTCATACACAGGTCCTGAAGATGACAATAAATATTGTCGAAACGTCGACGCAAAATAAGAAAAATAACTAAAAGTTGTATTATTGACCGATCCTCACTAACTATCCACTAAAACATTCACTGATTGACGGTCACTAAAAATTTAAGGATATAATTATGAGTATACTTTACAGGATTGCCCCGTAAAATGCCAGTCATAGGCTAAAATGGTTGGAACTCTTAACCTAATGTTAGTGACCAGCTCTAATCTATCTGCTTGGCACAGGAACAAACCATTTTTGGTTTAACCCTTCCTGAAGAAGATGATGATGATGGTAAATACAAATATTACCATCTGAATGTATTCCAGCAGTAATCCGTTGTGGAGATCGTAGAGGGAAGATTACTGTAATGAATTGGTCACAAAAAGAGGACCGGCGAAAGGAAAGTGAAGCCCATTATGGAAGCGCATCCAGACGGAAAGAGAGGAACGAGAAGACCAAAATTGGAATGGATGAACTGGATAATCCAAACCAAAATTGTAATTGGCTAATAGAAGGAGGAAGATCCTGTTAGAGGTCAAACACCTCGACCTGGATAGGATAGAGTATCGCATGTGGTTGAAGGACCGAATCGCCTGACAGCAGACGGTGATGAAAGTTGAGAAGGAGGAGAAGCTGAACAAGAAGGAGAAGGGGAAGAAGAAGAAGAAGAAGAAGAAGAAGAAGAAGAAGAAGAAGAAGAAGAAGAAGAAGAAGAAGAAGAAGAAGAAGAAGAAGAAGAAGAAGAAAAATATTCTGAATACTATTGGCTATAATAGAGATGTCGACAGAAATGTCACCAGATTTCAGGTGATGGGCGGAATTATCATACAACGCTAAAGAAGAAAGTTCGAAGAACGCAAAGGGAAGTTTTAAAAGACATGGTCAAACGATTCTGAAATGTGGGTGTGAAAAGTTGACGTTGAAAGGAAAGCACTGGTTATTTTAATTGAGGTAGCAGCGCATCTCTTTTTCAAAAATTGTAATGTACCGGATAGACTGAGAAAAGTGGATGTACCAGAAGAAATGGGAATCAAAGAGTATCGTGGATGACATAGCCGGTGTACCGACATGTAGGCCGAACGCTACAGACGTGATTTCCGAAAGCAGCGTTGTAATATAAGCGTATGGGTGATGAAATGTTGGAAGACTTCGGAGTAGACGAAAAGATAACGTTTGGAGTTGGCTATCACTGAAATGTGCTTGTCCCTAATAGTGTAGTAGAAGAAGAAGAAAAAGAAGAGAAGAAGAAGAAGAGGAGGAGGAAGAAGAAGAAGAAGAAGAAGAAGAAGAAGAAGAAGAAGAAGAAGAAGAAGAAGAAGAAGAAGAAGATTTTTATTTTATTTAATGCAGTTAAAGACTTAATATATTTGTCTTTTTCTTTATATTTTCAAAAATATGTTAAATTTATTAACTACCTAAAAATAGTGACAAGCAAGGGGCAAATGATAAAGACATGAGTGTATTTAATATAGACAGAGACACTTACCGAGTCTAACACACACAGGTTTCTTTTATTATTCTGTTTGGAAAGCATCCCCCGCCACTGTAAGCGCTTTGTTGTGAAACCTCACGAGAATATAAATTTTGGCGGAACTTGTGGTTTGTTAGAGTCGTGTGTCATACGTCGAACCATTATTGATTATTATTTTGGTTGACCATTCAGCTAATACTTTCCCTAACTTGAGAACGACTTGTCTTCTTTTTATACCTATTTGCTTTCGACGTGTTTTGTTTTTTATCGTATACTGTATTTAAATGCCAGTAAAATATTACTATTTTTATATTATTCTATTTATTTTAGTATTATAGGACAGTAAAGTTTTATTGTATATCGTAAGTATGTTGGTTGACAATATCAAAGAATGAAGGTGACTTGAAATGAGTTGCTTTGTCTCTATTGGAATCGGTTTGCAGTTTGGAAAGCGTCCAGCGGTTGAGTTAATCTCTTTGGCAACGAAGATACAGAGAAACAATAATAAAAAAACCTGTACGGAAACCGGGTAAAGGCTAATGAAATGTGCAAAGTGCTGCGCTCTGGCGATAAACTAAGTGACTACCGGATCGTTTGTTCAAGAAATAGCATTGTTCTGTCATAATGTACAGTTTATGTGAAATAAGAAGAAAAAAAGGAAACATTGGCTTAAGACTGCTCGAATACGTACCCCATAAAATACATAGAGTATAAAATCTCTTGCAGTTTGTACGTTACACGTCTGTTTCTTGCTCTCAGCATTCATAAATCTCTTAAATAATCGATAAAAGCATCTCTGAAAATTGGATAGATGTTCTCAGATGCTGTCCGACAAAAGCGTAGATTTGGCACGTTTTAGTTTTTAAGATTGATGATTAATTCTGTATTTAAAAAAAAAATTTTACCTTAAAACAATTGATTTATAAAGACAAATAATTTTTTTAAAAGGTAGATCTTTAAAAATAAATCTTTATAAATAAACAATAATTTATCTTTATAGGAATAGATTTATAAAGATAAATCTTTATAAAATGGTTATGAATTTATAAGTATTTAATTTTTGGTCTTAACCTTACACGGCCAGTGTCAATATTCTTAAACTTATTGAATACCGGGCTATTAGGCTACGGTCGGTTGCTGTAAATTCTGTACATCGTCGCCAACGTTTCGTAACCCTCGCTCGGGGATCTTCTTCAGGCCGCAAAAAGCGACAGAGCGTTACGAAAACCAGTTGCTTTTACCCGAGAAAAAGTGTCGCGTATCGTTCGGCCTAAGATCTACCGTAACTGTTTTCGTAACACTTTAATAATTTTAAGTTTATAAGTATTTACAAATTGAACAATTAGTTTTTAATGATTTAGGTAACTTAAGAAATCGTATTTAAAAGTCTGGCTTCATGTAGTTTGGACAGGTAATAACAGTCAGTAAGGTGGTAACTAACAATTATGCAACAAAACTAATAATTACAACAATGATACCGAATTAAATATTTGCATTAATGTGGCACCTCGTGCTATAATAGGAACAGTGGCGTATCTAGAATTTGGCCTTGGGAAGGGGGTCTGGTCGAGTCGGATTTATACTGTTACGACGGTCTGCCGATCGTCGTATGGTACAGTGGGAAACAAAAATAACTGCTTTGAAACAGTTACCGTGGGTGTTGGGCGAAAGATACCCGACAACTTTTTCCGGTAATTAGCTCTGATATCGTTGTCGTAATTACGTTGTCGGGTATCGTTCGACCAACACCCACGGTAACTGTTTCAAAGCAGTTATTTTTGTTTTCAAAGCAGTGGAAAACAAAATACACGACACCAATTAAGTCACTAATCACCAGCTTTAATTATCACAATTAAACAGCTTGTAATTAACAAGACAGTCTCTTATAACAAATCAAATAAAAATTCTTCACACGCAATAAAATGTCAACTAATATAAAATGCAATTGTAATACAATTATACCGCCCGATTATAAAACACAACACTTCGCCACAATAACCACTTGAACGCACAGAGTAATAACTTGTAATCGCCCGATAATAACTGAACTAAGGCCGCTGCCGCCTTGTATTTATATGCCCGCTCACAGACCAGAACATTCCACAACTACGCGTTATCTCTACACTACGACGTAACTAATGGCGGCCTTGACACAGTCAGCGAGGCTGGCGGCGCGGCGCCCAGAAAAGTCTCGCAAGCGCATGTTGAAATCACGTACGCCACAACAGTCAGCCGGATTCCAACGGATCGTTCGAGAAACACGTAGATGTTCTGTGATGTCGTAACAATACAATAGAGATAACAAGTCAAGATTAATCAACATTACTATCTTTCGTGTGACTGAAAAACGTGTGACAACATCCTGAAATCATTCCCATCAAATTAAATAGTAACAACACAATAAAGTACGCGTTTTTGGAACATTGTTCATTGTTTAGAAGATACTTATTGACTGAAGTGCTTTTCGCATATGTCATATTTTACAACGTATATGACAAACGCTGCGTAATAAACCTGTTTGTATATGTAAACAGGATTACTACTGTATTAGCAAAAAATAATTAACTGCCTAAAACTTAAGAGATTATGTCAACTTTTTTGGACTCTCTGGGAGGGATCCGATCCGGTTCGTCCCATCCCCGTAAAACACGCCGCTGAATAGGAAAGAAAAGTGGAAAGTATTAAAATCCAGAAATAAAATACACGTGTTTGTGTAATCACGTAACGGAATTACAAAGAAAGGAAACAGTTAAAAACGAATTTAAAGTGTAAGAGAAAGAGGAAAGTGCAGGTAGGCGAAAGGAAGAAGATAGTAACAGAAAGAGAAAAAAGTGGCCAGAATGGGCGTTTGTGTGACGGACAGTCGGGATTTTTGTAAGAGAAGGAAATAAGGGAAGGTAAGGAAATGGTGGAAGCGAAGGCGTGTGAGGTATAGTGAACAGAAAGAAGAATTGTAATATTAATGAACAAGATAGAAACTAACAGAAAGGGAGATATATAGGCCAGAGAGAGAGAGAGAGGGAGAGAGAGAGAGAGAGAGAGAGAGAGAGAGAGAGAGAGAGAGAGAGAGCGAATGTAAAAGGAAAGAATTTAGTAACAGAAAGGGAACTATGAAGAAAAAGAAATGAAAAACTGTTGAGTGATATAGAAAACGAATGAGTTAGACGGGCGGAAGTTATGAGAACTGTGTCGAACATCATACACACAGTCGGTCATTGTACACAGCGCAACGTCGTCACAAATTACTTGTGTAATCAGCGATAGGGGGCGACACACGTCACAGGCACACGCCGTGTTACTGTTTACAAATAAAGAAGAAGAAGAAAATGTAACACTTCCGGCCCGCTGAGTATCGAAATGTTTGCTTGTTAGCGACACGTCGTTTCCACGGACGACAGAAACGTCTCGTACGGTGATAGTTTTATGAAGAATAGAATAAGTACTGCGTCTCGTACATTGATCCACGCAAACGTGATTAATGTGCGTACGGACAGTAGTTAATAGAACTCGTGTAAACACTTGAATGCTTTTTCCACCATTTCAGTACTTTCAGAGAGCTGAGTTGTTACGTCGACTGGGTTGTAATGTTCATTATTTGTGCAGGAACAGAAAAGTCATTTTCGTATTGTATAATTATCACGCACACATTACTAAGATGGAAGGTGAACAAATGAAAGTAAACACATTGTTCCGGACGGTCTAACTGATCGTCGTATGGTACAGTGGAAACAGAATAAAGACACAAATTAAGTCATTAACTACTGTACCTTCTTTAATTCACTAATTAATTGACTAATTAAAGCTTTAATTAATCACAAATAATAATTTGAAATCAACAAGTACTCTTATACATAATTCAAGTTAAATTTGTCCACACGCAATATATCAACTTTTAAGAGTTCCTCACAGTAATAATTTTCCACACTCACTTGATCCGCACTCTATACAATCTCGCCAGGTGTAACGAAATTCTAAGCCGGCAGCTGTTGCTTATATAGGTCCCGTAGGTGTTCCAGAAATATTGTCCATTCTTTGGCGGCGTGTCAGCATAATTTGCATAGTTACAAGTGGTCTCGACACACGACATCGTTAAATGAAAACACTGTTCATTTATCTTAAAATAAGAAATACGTATCTCGTGGTGGCGCGCCTGTGTGTGTGATTTAGAGATTGTATTTATACCGGTACAAAGTGCGCACGGGGGTAGAGGAACCCATCGACGAAAAAAAACACCAAAATGAAAACTCGGATCATCGATCGAATGACATGTAATCAAACAGATTCAGTGCTCAAACGACGTCATTTGTGTAATGTAATGTTTGTGTATCCCTGTCTCTGATATATTTCTAGTCATCCGTTGCAACCGGTTTTAGTGTATGTGTGAATGAGAGAGAGAGAGAGAGAGAGAGAGAGAGAGAGAGAGAGAGAGAGAGAGAGAGAGAGAGAGAGAGAGAGAGAGAGAGAGAGAGAGAGAGAGAGACAGATGAACTTGTGTGTGTGTGCGCGCGCACACACAGATATAATAAAGAGCAAATGTATACATAGATTTATAATAAAGTAGCATTGCAAAAGTTGAAGGGACTTTTTGAAATGGGAGTTAAATTGTACTGAGTGAGAGAAGTGGTATTGTGATTCACTCATGATAATCCTTTGTTGGTGGAAAAGACATTGTTTAATGATATGGATGTGATATTAGAGTATTCTTATGATTTAGCATTCGATGAATATGAAACTAAGTTAAAAAAATGTAGCGGGAATGATGTCACTGATGAACCGAATATTAAAGCAAGACAGGAGAAAGAAAAAGTGCAAGAGTTGACTTATTTCTGCTACTTCGGGAGTAACATTCACAAAAAATGGAAGCAGCAAGAAAGATGTAAAAGAAAGGATTATACAAGCAGAGTATTTTTTTAACAATAATACTTACTGATTTCAAACATGGATTTAAATGTTAGGAAACAATTTCACATCTTGCAAGTGCAGGGACTGTCACCCTTGATGGCAGCGTGGACCTTGAAAAAAAACGTCTGAGAATGAATACTTTTGTTATGTGGGGCTACTGAAGGTCGTGAGTCAGGTGATGAGAGATGGGGAATGAAGAAGTTTTGTAAAGATCTGGAGAGTGAATAACATTTATGAGTGACTCTTGTCAGGAAAAGGGATACGTTGATATGACATATTCTGAGGCACTTGATCTTAGTTTACACATCACATTTGTAGAAGTGGGTGGATGGAAAACAATGAAGAGGAAGATCGCGATTGCCGAACATTAATCGGATTTTGGACGATGTGAATTGTGAGAATTATACTGACGTGAAGATATAGGCCTATGCTACGGATAGGTATGGGTGGATAGATCGCATCTAACGAGTCATGAAACTTATGACTGTAAGAAAGATTTTTTAGTTTTGTTACAATACAAAATATATATAAAACTCAAAGTCTGATGATTTGTGTGTACTGAATACAAATCCACAGCGTTACACTGATTGCCACTAAATTTTGCACAGGTAACCTTTGACATAAGGCAAAAAACACTGTCTAACTTGGAATTTGATATTTTGCTCCGTTCGCACGATTTAGCCCCTTTTAATTATGCCTTTTCGTTGACGCGTATAAAGATGTCAACAACACCATGGAGACCAGAATTAATTACCATAGTAACAAGTAAATAAAGAAATGATATTTAGCGGCATAGGAACTGTATCATTATCCGTTCCTGCAGTTTGTAATATGCGATTGTATCGGTATATTTTGTAATTTTGTATACAGATTCGTCAATATATTTTGTAATTGTCTTAAACGATTATAAAATTTATGTTTATACGTATTTCTGATGATACAATGAATAAGTAATTAAATATATTAAATACTATTACTAAAGATGTCAGAAACACCATGGAGACCAGAATTAATTACTATAGTAACAAGTAAATAAACAAAAGCTATTTAGCAGCATCGGAACTGTACATTTATCCATTCGTGCACTAAATTTTTCGACGTTTTATATAATATGCGATTGTATCGATATATTACGATGTGGAAAAGAAGAAGTGTACTAATTTTAAATTGTCCTGTTGATTAATGCAAAGCGAAAATACCTGTTGTTTTCATTTGTGAGGTTAGGTGACAACGGTTTTTGGTTTTTACTTTCTGATGAAATAAATAAAAGCCATGTTTGAGGACAATATAACGTTTAATGTGTTATACAATGCGTCTAATACAGTAACACTTAAAATAAAGAATTTAGCGTTTTTGATTTAACAGGTACTTATATAAATATCTCCACATGCTTTATAAACGGGTACTTTTAAATTTCCAAAGGCTGCTGCACCAACGTAATAATTTAGTAAAATTAAAATAGTACAAGTGTTGAAAACAGCTTTGGAGAGAATTGGACTAATGAGTAGAAAATTGTTATACGAGCTGACAGAACGCCATATAGGCCTAGACACAGACAATAAAAATTATATTAAAATACTCATTAAAAGTCAAATATTCGCGTGCGAAGCCGCCGGTAACAGCTAGTAATAAATAATAATAATAATAATAAAATTATCATGATAAACTTATGTAACATTATCGTGAGTTAACTTTATTTACAGTCTATCGTAAGATAACCGAAACGTTGGCAAAAGCAAAACTAAAATATATGTTAAATCCCCGGAGCATTGATATATACTTCTTTTTCACTCCACATTTTGGGCCCGTTCCGACTTCACAGCGACTCTGACCTCTGTTCCCATGGTCTCCTACGATACATCCAGCTGGTCTACATTTCAGCGCTTGTTCAGAAATACAACTGTCCACATGAGCAAACCGATAATTGAAACTATAATTTTGATCTACGTTTTTTATAATAAGTATATACGGTACCTCGTTCTAAACCTAAGGATAAGGCGTTGAAGATTAATTCACTCTGTGAAGAGAATAACACGTAAAATTCATGAAGAAGTAAATTTTTAGA